>APFE030624698.1:3582-16422 GCA_000404065.3 Pinus taeda
CCTCTGCAACAAGCTCTCCTGTCTTGCCGCCACTTACCTCACCAAGCTCTCCTCACTCAGTCTTTTGGTAAGTACTTGGTTCACTGCCTCTGGAACCTCTTTGAGCACTCTCCTTTGCTCACTCTTCAGGCTATCTCTTCAACTCACCTCTTCTTCAGGACACTGCAATTGTCCTCCTCCTTATTCAGCCTTTAGCTGAATGCTAGGTTCAATGCCATCTTCTCCTCTACAACCATAAAATCTCATCACAAATTCCAAATCAGAAAAAATCATTTCACCTTCTAAGATCTTGCACGATCTCGCTTCATCTCCCACCTGCACGGCATCTCTGTGCTGCAACATTCATCAATCTCAAATCTGTTCTTATCACATGCAATTAAAAAAAAACTCATCCGTCAAATAGAGCTATTCCGGCTCTGATACCAAAAATGATAGCGAGATAAACCCGCCAAAACCCAGGAACTTTTCCCTCTGCTCATATACAAAGGCATCATCATCATATGGCCAAATCAATTTCAATAATTGGCAAATCACACTATGCAATTAAAAAAACATGAATTCTTCTGTTTCATCAGAACCTTGGAAAAAAACAAATAGTCAAATGTATTCGCTATCTTCAAGATCCTGTCGTCAACATATTTGTCATATGACCAAACAACATCACAACTTTAGCAGGCGTCTTACTGCTCTAGAACTCAATAAATAACACATTTGGCAAATCTGGAAGGAATAGCTTGGCTGGCGATCTCTTTCACACAACAAATCTGTAAACAGAAATACACTACTTTAAAAACAAATACATATACTCTTTTATATCCACAGTGACGCTCCGAACCCATACATTCAAACGAGCAGATGTTATAACATATGGAACATAATCAGATTGGTATCGTAAATGAGCAATCTCCTACTGATTATACTGAACACGCCCATTCGTCAGTTGAGCACCGTAAGAATTAGGTATGGCATTGTTTTCTCTTTCTCTGCTGCTAAAAAAAACTCTATTATGGATCCCACTCATTCCGGCTTGCCTACGCACTATCTTCCTTACCACCACAACTCTCTTAACTGCAACTGTGGTACTGAGTTACGGTGGACAAGCTTTATTATATTTATTTCCACAATATGTATATAGCATTCCTTCGCAGACACATAAAACAACTCCCTGCGCAACCTCGGCTACATATATATATTACAGTCATGTGAAATAAGTCGCGCCAACAGTTTTATACAATCTGGTTATGCCATTAAGCTTCCACCGCATACAGAATGTAACCAAATATTCAAACGGATTAAACATATAATGCACAGAGAATATAACCCTTTACTTACGCCTCTACACAGTTAGGCCGGCACGGTTCCATGCTTCGGGCCACGCTCTTTCAGAATATGGGCTTTGTCACGCTATGGATCTTTCAAAATACGGGATTTGTCAACCAACAGTTCCAACGAACTGTTGACACATTCAGTACAATTTGTCACAATTATATATATATTTATCAGTCCGATTGTAACCAGATCGCAGGCTCAACATGACATCCGCAGCCTGCTTTCAATACGATGAACATGTGCACATATGTTCAGGCCTCTTCTTGTCCGCCCTGAAGGTAATTCCTGTGCGAGCCAGCACTTATACACAGTTTTCAGTTCATGGTTAATGAATCCTCGGAATTTCAATTCCGCCCCACTAATACAGTTCTGCTTTAAATAAACACAGAAAACCACGGTTCTGCTTAACCAAGGCTAGACACAAGGTTTATGGCATATACATTTCATCAATTCACCCATACACACAAAACGCCAACTAGGATTAACACACAGACAATTCCTCGGTACATTAACAATACAAAACCAGTTTTATACATATGAAAACTTAGCCAGATATGCCAGGTCATATCAATAACACCGAGCGCCTCAATTTATTCTTCAGCATGCTCCAGTTCATTCGGCGTGGGAAACAATATCCGCTGTTCAACCAACCAGAGGGTTGTCATCTGAATTACCGAACTCAAATTAGAATGTACAGTCAATAATTAAGCAAAGAATTAAAAAGACCATCAACGCCTTCCAGTCCACAGTTAAATCAACCACTCATATTTACATAAATCAAGCACATACATATATGGCCAGATATATAAATCAATGGCCCTATTACAAACTGTCGAAGGTTCCCAAGGAGAAACCTTCCTCTTCCTCACACTCACTCCTCACGCCTATTCTATCTTTTTTCTCAAAAACTGTTTCTGTTTATACAATTTGAAAATATCATTAAATTAAATGCTAAATCCCTTTAGTATCTCAACAAATCCCTAAATCTCTCAACCTCCCTAAAAGATAGATTCTCATCCCTAAAACTCTTGAAACTAAATCTAATCTTAGGCTTATAATTAATTCAAGGCTAATTTCTCTCTTGTTTTCCAATGATTTGGAAACATCACAAATCCTCACAAAATCTCATAAATATTTACATAAAATTAACAATTTCTCAAAAACATGAGACCCCTAGGTTTAATAAAAATACAAGGTATTTTCCCAAGCTAATGCTCCTGCATCAGTTGGCCGGAATCCGGTGGCTGGTTTGTCAAATTTGTGGCCTCCTTAAGCCTGCCCATTCAGCAAAAGTCAACCAAACTTTCATTGCCTCTATCGTCCTCATCCAGACTCGGATCGATGAACCGTTCAGACCACTGCGATAATTACGATGAGATCTTTAACATCACCTTGGTTCGAGCATAATCCAAACACTTTGATTTTTGAGAATTCATAAGCCCTCTATCCTGTTTGTGTCTCTGGAGCCACCTGGATCATTATTACATCATCAAACAACTAAAATTAACTTTTTAAAATGAAAAATCATAGATATAGTAGAAATTCATCTGAAACTTAGGGCCTTCACTCCAGGCTCCAATTTCTAATGACAGTCACTCACACTCACAGTACCTAAACAATAAAATGATATATACAATGATGTGTTTTACGATGAGTTGAACTTAGGTGAAGTAGTGCTTGAGCAACCTGTCATTAACAGGTCCTCCTGGTAGTTTTTCTCCAATTAGATCCTCCAATAGAAATGCATGGGTTCCATGGAAAGCTCCAATTTTGTAAGGCTATTTCCATAAACTATCAAACTTCCCATGTCCCTTCTCTTCATTTCTGGCATCCCACTTTAAAACAAGGTCATTTAGCTCGAAATCATTTGCTTTAACTCTCCTATCATGAATTATTTGATCTTATCCTGAATCACCTATGTATTGTTGTAGACTTCTTCTCTGGTCTACTGCAAATGTATCATTTGATTGATTCTTCTTTGTATATCATTTGGTTCTGCTTCTAATTCTTGCAACAATTTTAACACTAGAATTCCTAGGGAAGTAGGAAAAACTGCATCTATTCCATAAACCAATTGGAAAAGTGAAATACCAATTGACTTCTTTGTGCTTATCGTATGAGCCCATAGAGAATTTATCAATTTCTTGTGCTTGGATTTCTTGTTTTCCTATAGTAACTTCTTTATGATGTTGACTAGGCTTTTATTAGAATATTTTGCTAACCCATTTCCTTGAGGATAGTAGGCAGTAGAATTCCTTAATACTATATGATATTTGTTGCAGAAATCAATCATCATTTTAGATTTAAAAGCAACAACATTACCTATGATGATATTGTGAGGACAACCAAACTTGGAGAAAAAATTACCTTCCATGAATTGGATGATTACAAAAGTTGTAGCCTATCTAGTTGGCACTGCTTTTATCCATTTGGTTAAGTAATTTGTAGCTTTCAAAATCCATTTGTGTTGAGATGAATAACTTGGATGAATCTCTCATATAAAATCTAAACTCCACAATTGGAAAGGCACCTCCACTAAAATAGGCTTCAAAGGCAAACGTAAGATTTTTCTCTTGCCTTCAAAAATCTGACATTGATGACAAGTTGAAACATTTTTATGAATATCAGTAAACAAAGTAGGCCAGTAAAACTCATCTCTCAAAATTTTATTTGTTGTGGTTTTCCAGTAAAGATGTCCTCCACAGTCACCTTTATGAAATTATTCCATTATCTTAGTTGCTTCATCTTTCAATAAACAAAATAATAAAATTCCTCCAACATCCTTCCAATATAAAGCTTGATCCAAAATGAAAAACTTTACAGCTTTTAGGTTGAGAAATATGGCCTTGGTTTTTGTCAAACCAGGTGAAGGCTGTAAATTATGCGGAACAAATAATATTTGTATACCAGGGAGAAGTAACAAAGTTTTATGATACTTGTGGAGTCGCCAGCTCCTCCTATTCATCAAGAGCAACTACAAAATTGATGTTTAACACATGAAAATTTGATTTTTCCATTAACTCTGGTAATCTTTGACCTTTGATAAGTTTTGTGGGCTTTACTTCAATGTCATACTCCAAAATCACTGTTATCCATTTACCTCTTTTTCCATCTAGATCAGTTTGAGTGAGGACGTCTTTTACCACTGCACTTGGAACAAAAGCAATTATGTGAGAATGTAGTAATACACTTTGAAATATTTCAAGGCTTTTACTAAAGAAAAATCTTTCTTTTCCATGATGTTATATTTCAAGGAGGCATCTCTTAATTCTTTGTTGAAAAATGCTATAGGTTGCTCATGCCTTCCTTATTTTTCTATAATAGTACTATTGCAATAGTATGCTATGAAGCAAAGGAAAAAATCATGAAATCTTTAGTGTAATCAGGACTAATCAAAACATGATCACAAGTTAACGCTGCCCTTACCTCACTGAATGATTTTTTGTCTTTGGCATTCCATTTTATTTCACTATCATCTTTCAACATGTTGGTGATCGCTCTTAAGATTTTAGCTAATTTGGAATAAACCTTCTCATGAAATTTATGCTGCCAATAAAAGATTGAACTTCTTTTTTGTTCCTTGGGGGGTTAATTTTCATGATAGCTTCAATTATACTTGGGTCAATTTGGATACCATATTTATACATTATATGACCTAGAAATTTACCTTCTTCCAATTCAAACATAGATTTCTTAGGGTTTAAGGCGATACCAAATTTCCTGCATTTGTCAAAGACTATTTTTTAGTGAAACAAGTGATCTTCATTTGTTTTAGAGAACACAATGATTTCATATAGATAAATCACAACAAATTTGTCCTTCTTATCTATAAAAGAAATATCCATTACTCTTTGGAAATTTTCTCCTGCATTCATAATCCCAAAGGCAATTTTCACGTAGATGAAAGTTCCCCATGGTGTTGTGAAGGTTGGTTTGTCTTGATCATTTGGATGCACAAAAATTTGGTTATACCCTGAAAAACCATCAAGCAATGATATCCTGCTAGAACCAACTACCCTCTGTAAAACATGATCCATCTTAGGTAAAGGGTAATTATCTTTGAGAGAAACTTTATTTAAGTTTCGAAAGTCCACACATAATCTTATTTCACCAGTGTTTTTCGTCACTAGTACTAGATTCGATAATCATTTAGAAAATCTCAAAGGTACTATAATTTTAGCATCAAAAACATTTCTTACCTCTTTTTCAATTAAAGGTAAAAGAACATGATTCACCCTTCTCAGTTTCTATTTGAAAGGTTTCTGGACCCCTTTGATGCGAATAGTGTGCTGGATAATAATGGTATCATAGGCCTTCAAATCTTCATATCCCCATGCAAAACGTCAAAGTAGTTTTTCAATAGATTAATGTATTTATGTTTCTCTTCTTGAGGTAAATACTTAGAAAGCTTCACAATTTTTGGATTTTCTTCAGTCCCTATGTTACAATCTTCCACTTCAGCCCCTACAGGTTATATTTTGGGCTTTTGAGCCACATCATTAAAATCAAACAATTCTTCAAGTGGTAGCAAACCCCTTGGTATTACATTATCCTTTAATTGTAAGACTTCAAGTTCTGGATAATCTTTATCAACATCCACAATGGTTTGATCCAAAACAACTTTTTGATCGTCATCTTTAACACTATTCTCTACATCAATATGCAAATTTTCAAACTCCCCTTTTAGCTGTAAAAAATTGTCTGACTATCTGTCATTATCAAACACTTTCCAATACCTTATGTTATATGGGACAGTATGTCTATGTTTCACTTCAATCTCATACATTTAATTGTGGTAGAAAGGGACTTTACATGTACTTATTGAGGTAGCCAATGCATCAGCAAAGATATTTTGACTTCTAGGAATTAAAGACAATTGATACTTTGGAAAACACTGCAAGAAATCTAAGACATCATTTCTATATTCCCTCAACCTAGGATGTTTAGTTGAATATTCACCTTTGATTTGATTGATAATGAGTTTTGAATCACCATGAATGGAAATTATTTTAGCTCATGATCTTTTTAATAACTGCGACCCTAACATAAGTGCCTCATATTCAACTCCATTGTTGGTACATTGGAAATTGAGCTTGTAAGAATATGATTTTTCGCTACCTGAATTTGTGTTAACAATCCACACACTGGCCCCTGCACCTTCTTTATTGACTACTCCATCAAAACCCATATCCCATATATCTTCATTCTTATCCTCTTCTTTTTCAATCTTCAAATTCACATCCTCTGTTTTGCCTGGCTAACTTTACATATTTGAAATTTATTCCTCTAAACATATATCATTGTATAGAATGAAAGAATCCATGTCTGAATGAATAGAATAAAGTGGATAATTAATGGGTTTGTCTTGGTTTCTTACCATGTATTTCATTAGAGTCTCCATGTACAACCTCCTTTGTTGACCAAAAATAGGAATAGTTGCATAATTCATGTCCATCTACAAAGTAACTTGCAACTTTTCTCCCCAAGATCTTGATAAGAACATTCCATATCTTGGAGGTATATCAGCCACAACAATATCCATGACCAAATTTTTTGTTGGGATTTGAGCCAGGGTTACACATAAATCCTTAATCAAACCTAAACATCTAACTCTACTAGAACCAAAAGAGTAAAGGTGTTTGTATGGCCTGGTTATATCTAGTCCAATCTTTTCCATAATGACTTTAGGCATAAGATTATGTGAAGCGCAGAAACAAGCATGGAATTGTGGAAAATGAAACCATGAATGTTAAAACTAACATAAAAGGGTGGGACATTACCATCTTGTGTTTTGCCCTCAACTTCTTGTCCAAATAATAGCTTAGGTTGATCATCACTTAGGTTCACATTATTTGTTCCCTCTTCTATCTTTAGTTCTTTTATCACTTGACTTCTATACACATCTTTCTTCACCAATTCAGTTAGAGGAAAATAAATTTAACTTTTGAAAATTCACTTTAAATATTGAAAGATGGTTGAGGCTTTTCTATTTCCTTTTGAGTTGTATACTGTATTTGAATAATTTCTTTTGGAGGATTAGTTTTGGTTTGACTTGTAGAAGGTGTATCACTTTGGACCTTTTCGGGAGGATTTGTTGGGGCTTTCCTATTTCTCGGATTATACTATTTTTGTACTTCCATTATGGCATTTTGATAACCGTTCTTATATTCCTCTGATTCAATAGGCATGACACCTTATTGTGCTAGAAAAAACAAATCTTGTTATTCTTTAGCCAAGAAAACATCATCTATTTCTCCTTCACCATAAAGATTAATTTGATTTTCTTTTGGATCATACGCTATCTCATTTTCTTCTTCTACACAATTCTCTTGAAAAGGAGGTCTGATTTGTTGATGATCTACTGGGATTCTTTGATCTCTTTATTTAATTTGGGGTGGGTTCCTTCTAAAATTAGAATTTCTAATCTGAGGAGCTCCTTGTGGTTCTCTTGGTGGAGCTCGGTCTACCAAAGTCATTCTTTCCATCATCCTTTCCATAGTTTTGACTAAGATGTCTAGTTTTTCATCTGATGAAGAAGAAGAAGGTTCTTCCTTAATGGTCACTCTCCTTTCAGCCTTTAGCTTTGCTCTTTTGGACAAAAATTTGCTTCTACACTAACATTATTTCTTTGCATTTCCTCTAAGGTAATTGGATTTCTCTCTCTTGACTGATAGGACATATCAGCATCAAATCCATCTGGAAATCGAATTAAAGCTAATCCTAGTGGGGGTTTAATTTTTGTTGGGATATACTTATAAATATTGTTAAATCTATTGCAATAATCCTGAATTGTTTCACTTGGAGCTCTCCTTAAACTTACATATTCTGCAAGGATCTAAAGAGGATTCTTTTTAACTTCCCATCTTGCAAGGAAATTTTGGTGAAATTGTTGTGGGTCTGCAATACTACATGTTGGCAATGCTCTGAACCATTTTCCAACTTCCTCTTCCAAACTCTGTCCAAATAGCCTCACTTTCACATCATCATCATCAACTTATTCTAAGTCCGAGAGGTCATTCATCTTATCTATGTGTTGTTGTGCTATGATAGGCCCAGTGCCATCAAATTGAGGTATACGCTAAGCATAATTTTGTGGCATAGCATTCAGAGGTGATTATAAAATCAAAGGAGCACAACGAGCTACCATGATTGGAATATGAGGGGAGGATGAAACTATAGTGATGCTTGATGTTAAGGGTGATGAAGAAGGTGGAATTGTGACTTGGTGGGTTGTTGTAAAAGGAGTATGGATAAGAAATGAATTGGGGACAGTGGAGAAAAGGGAAACAATAGGGAAGGTCAAAGGTGGAGTGGAAAGAACAATATAGTGTTGATTTTTAAAGGGTTCTCTAGCAGTTTTATTTAATTTAGTTACCAAGTCTTCACGCTTTTCAAACTGTTGTAAGAGGTCTTTATCGGATTGTGAAATTACAGTTTTTTGTACTGAGATATAAGGTCTCAATTTAGTCTCATCTACAATTGTTTCAGGGACAAAGCTTTCTGATTTGGTTCTGAAAATGTTGTGCTCAAACTGTCTGTCAAATTCAATATCCTCAACTGTTATAAGGTTTTCTAGAAGTGAATTATCTCTTAGAAAAGGATTATTGCTTGCTTGGCTTTTTGTAAAACTCTTTTTCCTAATCAACCTCTCAGGATTATTTACAATTTTAGGTGGGTTAGGATCTGGGTGAGATGTAGTGTAAATATTTTTAGGAGCCAGATCTTCAAATAGATTATTTACAACAATATATATGAAAATTGTGGGTGGAATTTCAGCCTAATAGCTTCTACTTCATTGTCACCCACAGGAAATAAATTTTTAGTTCTGAAATCAATATTTACCACTGAAATATTTTGATTTTTGCATCAGTTCCCCAGTATGGTCGCCATAATCTTATCACTCTGTAATTTCCTAGTTGAGGAAGAAAACTACAAAGGTAACCACAAACCACTTTTAAAGTTGATATCTAGCCCTTTCAACTTCAGAGAGGGCTCTCTTTGTATGATTTAAATTTATGTTTTTAATATCTTAGGCTAGTTATTTAAGTTCAAATTGGGTTTATTAAAAAGTTTGTTTGAAAGATGCAGGAAAATTCCATTGGGCATGGATTCATAAGACTTATCAGTAATCAACTACAAATTCGTAGTGTAGTTGTAACAAGGTAGGGTAGGGAAACTCTTGCATTCTTTAAGACATTTACAGTGTGAATGAGATGAATCATATTTAGAATCAATTTAAATATAGAGCATACACAGATGAATTCTATACTTAAATCTTAGAAGAAAACATTAATAATGTTTCTTAACAAGCAAGAGTTGAGTACATTTAAGTAAATTCAACTCTTACACTTCTTGCAACAATCATGGAAGGGAAATTCATATGGAAACTGAGGAAGAAAACAACTTACAATAAGAAGCACATCACCATTTGTTCGAGACAAGAATCCTGGAACAAAATTGCCTCTGTATTTCTAAAAATTGATCACTTTCAATACAATACACAACTTACATTAATGCAAATCTCTTTTCTTCATACATAATCCAACTCTTACTAAGTCTTATTACAACATATTTATAGACTTCCTATTGAACTAACTTCGGATTCCAAAAAGGAATCAATTACAAAATAATATCTAACAAAATTACATACATTTTTGAAGCAGAACTAAAAAATAGGAGTTTTGGACAAATTCGGTTGTTTGTTGAAACTGTGAAGGAAATTTTGTTGTTAAATGTAGCTATTTTCCAGCTCATATTGTCTGTCTCGTTGCCAAAATTGTAGGATTTCCACTTGTTCTTATTCAACCAATTATAGTAATTGGTCCCATCGCTCTTCAACTGGCCCATAGAAAAATTCACCATGTTTCTAAATATTTCATCTACCTCGGTGTAAGTCTGAAAAGTTGGTTTATTCAAAAACAAATGATGAATCTCATGCTAAATATTTAAATCAAATTGCAGACCCTTCATAAAGGCTTCTACACTGACATCTCCCTTTGCCTTTTCAAACTTAGATGCATCTGCAACTATGTTGCATAATTATTCCTCGTAATTTTCTAATGGAATCAATTTTCCATTAGAATTCCTGAGATTTGGAAGTCCTTTCTCATCTAACAAAGAAAACTTATTGTTAAATCCTCTGACTTGAAGTTCCAATTCCTTGCACCTATTCTCCAACTGCACCATTAGATTCTTACTCAAAACTCTTATGACCTCCATCATTGTTTCTATCATGTCCTGAATGTTCAGCTCTTCAAGCTCCTCTTTGGTTTTGGATTTAAGAATTCTTATAATTTTTTGTTCTTCTTCTGGTCTGTGTTCAATATCAATTTTGGTTTTCTCCACTGCTCTTTAACTCTTTAGACCAGTTCCTCTTGTTCAAAAATGATTTGAATTGATGACCACAACTTTGTAACACTTGCATTAATATTGTGCCAAATGTTGCGTTTGGCTTCTGCTAAAATCTGAATAATGATGGATTGATCTTCATACTTCTAAATCTGTTGAATCAACTTGAAATTATTTTTCACTTTTGCCAAGCATGCATTGCTTGCCTTAATCTTGTTTTCTTCCATCTTGGTGAGTGTTGTTGTCAAATTTTCCACTTCTTTATTTGTTAATGATAATTCCCCCAAAGCTTCAGCTAGCTTTTCTGAGGAATCTGAAATTGATGCTTGTGTTGTTAGTTGTGTTAAAGTACCTGTTGTTGATGTTCCTGCTACCTCCCATTGCTCTTTTTCTTTTAGAGATGCTTCCATATCCTGTTCCATTTTCTCAATTTTCACATTCTTCTCCACCACTCTTATGAACAAATTTTCTTTCTCCATCTCTAGACTGGTGACTTCCTTTGCCTGAGGGTGTTTTGTAGTTGGGAGATTCAACTATTTCCTAAGGGCTTGAATATCTGCATTATTGTTCTTGATTATCTCATTTGCTGCCTTGACATTACTAGGATCATATCCTAGCTTGACAGCCAAATCTTCTAATGTCTTAATCCTAGTGTCTTTGGCCAGAGAAGACATTCTCTCAATCTTCAGCTCTGAGTGTGTATTATGTTGGTCAAGGTTATCATTGATGTCAATATGGGTTTATTGGAGATGGAAAATATTCTTATGATACATGAACCTCATGTAAACCCCTAGGTGCTAAGGATGCCATTAATGAAGTAAAACCTAGCATTATTGATTATGAAACTCTAAGTAAAACCCTAGGTCTATAACAAAGATACCCTAAACATTATATTGTTGAAGATGATGAAAACCCTAATTTTTTATGTAAGCCATAAAACCCTAATCACTGATGTAAACCCTAAAGTGCTAAACATTGATGTAACCCTAACCCTAACATAAATTATTAAAACCCTAAATTGCTACTTAAATCTTTATTAAAGAACCCCTAATGGCTAATGAAAGCCCTAAACTGCTACAACCCTAAAATCCTAAGCCTAGATGCAAAACCCTAAAATCTAAACCAAACCGTAATTGAATCCATCCTTGAAAACCTTAGCAAAACCCTTACTCTAAAACCTTATACCCTAATTTATTACATGAAATTATAAATGCATATCATTTTAATGGGACCCATTAACTCTAGCCACAAAATTCATAATTCACTTAATCACCAATTTACTTGATGCAACCTCATAATAAAACCAAAACACGTGACACTTTACCAATTAACAAAAATATTAAAAATAATATTTCCTATCTAATTAAATGACCAAATGATCATATATATATCTATATATATATATATATATAATATATATTATATAAATATATATATAATATACATATATCCAAAGCCTTTTTATTTTGGGCGTAGACTTTTTAACATTAAAATACACATTGGATAATGCTACATATTTTACTATTCAAACCTTACATGTCGGCTCCAAGTCCACTCCTTGAAAACAACAACCACTTTAAAATGGCTATATGTAAATAATGGGAAGTCTGGAAGTGCATCGATCGAAGGAAAAGAGATTCAGAGAAGAAGCATAAGAAAAGAAGAAAGACACATATCTAGACCTGCTTGCACATGGAAAAACGCATACGTACCTGAAGCTGCTAGTACCTATTTGTGGAAGAATTTTATCTTCGGTGTTGTTGAACATTTTGTGGAAATGTATTTTAGACAACTCTACCAATTGCATAAACTCTCGGATCTGTACAATCTATTGGTTGGAACATTAATGTGTTAATACACCTGTGGAAGAAAGCGTAGTAAAACCCATTTTGGAGAGATCGAATAGTAGGCTTTTTGTAAATGTGTTAGAAAACCTGCACAAATGAATCTAGCTAGTAAAGGTTGAACACACAACTTTGCAGAGAAAAAAACACTAAAAGAAAATTGAAAGAACAAAAGAATGATTCATTATAAAATTGTTTACAATGCTCATGATATAGCATTACTGGGTGAAGATCCCAAGGTAATGCACCATAGTGGTGTTCAATGAGAGGACTCAACACCTACAACAAGTTCCGGAGAGAACTAGCCAGTTGCGGAGTG
>APFE030624700.1:0-11422 GCA_000404065.3 Pinus taeda
AAAAAAAAAAATCCTTTTAAAAAAGGCTTGATGTAGAATTAGCACTTTTTAAAATCAGCATAAAAAACACTACCATTCTAAAATGCAAAGTACATAAAAAAATTTATAGTGCCAAAAACTATGCTATAAAAAAAACATGTGTTCTGCAACACCCCTTTTCCAAATCGGGTCACATTTTTGCTATCTCTACAAAACGGGTAACAGTATGAGTTCCTGTTTCAAAGTTTACATTGTTAAATCCATTTACTTTACCTTTTTAGTTACCTTTCCCATGTTTATACTCCCACCATCCATTTACCACAATGGGCCCAACCAGTCCAACCAAATGTCATATTCTGACCTTCAGCTGCCCTTGTACATGCATCGGGCTTCATCTGAGTCTTACATCACTTGTTGGGTTTGATTCAAATCTTCTCGAGATTCATCAACTTTCCTCTTTCCCAAAGTAATTCCCAAGACCCTCAAAACAGAAAAGGTAATAACAAGAAATAAAAAAGGAGAAAACCATGAAAACCAATAATAATACAACACCACAACCAAAGTGGCATGGCCATTCACCAGTCATTAAAAAAATTGCAAATCAAGCACAAACAAATCACAAAATACCGAAAGCATTAAACTAGAAACAAACACTCCAATTGAATCCCCATGGTTTCGAATGCCTCCAAGGGAAAGCTCAAATCAAGCCTTCTTCAAGATTTCATGGAAATCTCTTTGTCATGCAATTCCCTACATCATATTGCTAAAAAAACATAATTGTCAGCGTATAAACAAATATAACAATATACCTGTTATCTTACCTTGTTGTGCCAAGCATGTTGCCTTGTAGTTGAATACACATGCTAGCCACATGTTCCAAATATCAAGACATCTTATCTATTAATTTGAAATCAACATTCACCAAATTTAACAACCATGTCATTGTTGAGCTTCAAAATTACTCTTTCCCTAGCAACTCTTCTCATTTCCTTTTCTCTGTTTTTCCATAGGAAAGATGCATTCTCATCACTAATAACTGGTATATACTGTCTTGAGGAGGACATTTAGTGATTTACATGTTATGCTTTTTATGTTTTGTTGTTTGAATAAATTTTTGTATATTAGCTATGGAAGCAGCCCATTCTGCAGCTAACTAGCTGTTCCGCAGCAACCTCCATGCTCTAATAAGTTCCAGGTGTCAGAAGGAGAGACTAACCACACGGGCAGCTTTGAAATCATCATGACATGGACCCTATCCTATTCATTCAGTCCAGGTCGACAAGAAGATGGCATAAGACTACAGTCAATGGATAAGTCAAACACAAAGAGACCAAAGGTAACAAGACTCTATTTCGTGGTTAATTAATGTGTTTCACAATGATGGGAAGCGTTATCCGGAGCAACTACTTGTACCTACGGACTCCAATAGCCACCTGTACAAATGAATCTAGCAGCCACCATGTCTTGGATATATTTCTACAGCAGCCAAGGAAGAAATTCCGCATATTTGTCTTCTACGTGTTTAGCTGAAGCATGTTTTTCTCCACATGATTTTTCTTATAAATTCCTGTGTAAAGGACCGAAGAAGTTAGTAATATTTTTAGCAATAGATTTTATGTGAAATCGAAGTTCTAGACTCTGTAATTTTGTAGGTTTTAACCCCGTACAGAAATTACCTGCATATGAATTCTAAAACATAGAAAATAAACAATGTGAGAGCATAACACATAAAACACATATACATACAGATTTTCCGTTGGATCCCAAAACGGGGATTACCAACTTGATTTTTCATTATGTTCCTTTCAATGTTATAATACATATTTATACATGTTGAAGCATCTAATACCATGGACCAAAAACCATCACATCCAATACCATGGACCGAAAACCATCGCGTGCAAAAAACATGTGCAAAAATCATGCACAAAACCAGAGGTGGGTCTGCCCAACCTAACATAGGGTCCAAAACCAAAATTTTCTAGGGCACCCCATAAAGTGGGGTTACGGGTACACCTCAAAATCCCTGTGACCCCCCTGCTACACAATTGGTGCAATGAAGGGGGGCTCTGCCCCAGCTCTAACCACCCAGTTAACTACGTGGGTTAGTCGTAGAAAGAATATAAGACAACCCAACAAATTTTTGGACGTTTGTGTCCCTATTTTAATATGAGAAGACCACACGTTTTTATGAACATCTGAAGGATTTTTCTTGGAGTTGATTGAGCCAGTGTAGCCTAATCAGTTGTAGAGGGCCCCTCCACTAAATAAGGTTCCATTTTTATTTTTATTTTTATTCTTATTGTTAATTATAAATTCATCATCTTCTTTTTAAGAATAGTGTTTATAAGCATTCCCTTACTGACAATGTTTGTAGTTTAGAGTAGTTTCCATTAGCATGATTTCTTTTTTTTATTAGTAGTTTAAAAGATAGAACCTAATGGTGTAATCTTGCTTCTTCAATTAGAACTAATCTTGTTTTAGGAGGAGAGTAGGATTGAAGAATGATAAGGACACATTGATAGTTTACTTCATTCATCATTTTGCTAGTTTAAATTTTCAATTAAACTGATAAGTGTCATTTATTAGTCTTTGCCATTTCATTTTTAGTTTAAAATACTAACTCATGGTGTTAATGAATGTTTATGGAAAACCCTTCAAGTTGATAATTTATCCTTCACTAAGTGGTTGAACATTTCATCTATGCAATGAGTTATTTCTGGATCTTTGTATTTGCTTTCTCTTAGATTAATGAAGTACAAAATTACTTAAATGTCATCCTAAGGAGACTTTCTGCCAAAATTGAGAGGCAGAGTAACCAAGTATTTCATTTAGTTTCATTTCTATAATTAGTTACACATTAAATGCAAATTCCACTTTCAGTTTTAATTCATGGTTTAGAAATAATGGTGAAATAAGAGTAGAAGCTTTGTTCTCATTTCCTTCTTAGCTTTGTTTCCCTATCTTTCTTAGTTCTGTTTTCATTTCCTTTTTAGCTCTATTTTCATTTTTAGATTTTGAGTAGTCTTTAAGAAAGTTAGATTTAGTTTTGATAATGCACATTGTAAATCATTAGGAGTTCAAAGACCAAAAAGCCCCAAAACAACATAAAACATAAAAACAATGAAGTAAGAAGGGTTAGCTAGCACAATTAATGCACTACACTTCATCAATTTATGATACCCGAATTGATAATTTATGTAGAGAAATTTAGGGCACTAAATTGACCAGACATTTTGGCACCGTTGCCGAGGAAGTGTAACTAGGTAACTTTATCTCTTACATTAAAAAAAATGACATGCATAGAGAAAGAGACTCCAGGGGTAGATTTATACCTAGGCGCAGAAGTTCAACTCCTACAACACCACCTACTCCATTAAGAATAAGAACAGACATACCTCCATCTCAAGTTAATACTCCCAGCCATAGAACACCTGAAATTCCAAAGTCAGAAGTCCAAACAAAAGAAACTCCTACTTCATCTACCAAAGTAGTCCTAGGAGAGAGGAATCTTGAATCTCCAACAACAGGAGTAGCCTTTTTCACCTCCACAGGAGATCAAATTCTAGTTGAATAATTAAGAATACCTGATGAGGAAGAAGAAGTAGAACCTTTCTCCTATATTCCATTGAGAGCAGAACCAGAGGAAAGGAGAGAATCCTTCTAGATTGAACCTTATACTAACTCTGAGGAAACTGTAATGACAGAAGAAGTAGAGGATAGAGAATTCAAATTATTTAGAGGAGGGGTTGGAGGAAGAGGTAGAGGAAATAATGGAGGAGGCAGAGGAAACAGGGAAAAAGATACTTCTTTTGGATTCCCTATAGTTGATGAAGAAACAAATGCCACAATGAAAAATATCTCACCTTCTGTCCGTCCAAACTTCCATGGGTTAAAAAGTGTTGATTCTGAAACATTTTTATTTGAGTTTGAAGTCTTGTGCAGAACCTATGGTTATCTACAAGACTCTCAAAAACATAAGTTGTTCCCTTCAACATTGAAAGGAGCTACTTTGAAGTGGTTCATGGGGTTAGCCACTCAGTCCATTATAACATGGAATGACATGAAAAAAGTGTTTTTGGATATGTATTTGGATTATTTCATGGCTACCAATCACAAAGATGAAGTGTTCAAAATGATGCAAAGAGAGGATGAAAACTTAGAGGATTTGGTTGACGGATTCAACTATAATTTGAAAAGAGAAAATATGGACAATTTAGATGAAGAAACCTTGAAATCTCTATTAAAGGCTATTAGAGATGAGTGGATATATATGTTTAACATGATGGGGAAGGGAGATATCTCTTAACTCCCATTAAATGATATAGGAGAATTATGTGTTCATCTCTCAAGGGGGAAATACAAAACAGAGAAAGGTCCGAGAGATCCTTCTCTTGTTAGATTAAATAAGTTTGCAACCGGATTAGTGAGTAGGGAAAAAATTGGTCATATGCTTGATGAATTCAAAACAGATATCCTAGGGAGTCTTAGTGAGAAAATAGACACCCTTAAGTTGCGAAACAAGCAGAAAATCGAGGTTGGTGCTTTAGCTATTTTCTGTCCAAAATGCAGAAAAAGACATGCTATAAGAGAATGCCCTTTAGATGCAAAAATTATAGATACTTGTATGATTTGCTCAGAGAATCATGAAACCAAGGGTTATCCTTCGATTCCAGGTTTTAAGGTTGTTTTTCAAGAAGAAACAGTTCCAAATTTTGCAGAGCCTCTTTGCTTTATCTCTAGAAAACCTTGGCAGGGGTCACAAAATCAGGGATTTAACAATCAAATGTATCTTCAGTCCCCACCAAATTGGAATTCTTGGCAGAAAACTTGGCCTCAACCTCAATCTCAATCTCAACCGTGGGCACAAGGAATACAAAATCCTTATGGGAGATTTTCTCAATATTATCAATATCCTCCATCATAGTAGAGTTATCCTCCCCAAAACATTCCACAACAAAATCAGTAGCCACTTCCACAACAAAACCCACAACAAAATCAAAATCCTCAACTCTTACTGCCATATCAGCAGAAACCAAATAAGCTACCTGCCCAACCATTACCAGACCTCAACAATAAAAATCCTCAAAAGGCTTACATGGTAGAAGGACAACAATTTCCAACTTATATGATCACTCCTCTAGATCTTAATGATGTTCAATTGAGATCTGGTAGAATATTAGAAAAGGAAAAACCTTATGTAGTTATTTAGGAACAAGACAGTTCTGAGGAAGATTCTCTAAAAGTAAATAAAAGTTTTAGGCAACATCTCTCCAAAACCAAAATATTGAAAAACAATAACAAAAAGAATTAGTTAACACAACTCCTATCATTGAGCAACCAACATCTAATTCTACACCTCCTTTTCCTGAAAGATTACAAATTGACAGAGTAGAAAAGTAGATTATGTTGCCCAATTATGATTTTCTAGATGAATTGAGGAATGTTTGTATTAAAAGACCTTTGTTACAAGTCATTAAAGAAATTCCAATTCTAGCCAAAACAATGTGAGAGCATAACACATAAAACACATATACATACAGATTTTCCGTTGGATCCCAAAACGGGGATTACCAACTTGATTTTTCATTATGTTCCTTTCAATGTTATAATACATATTTATACATGTTGAAGCATCTAATACCATGGACCAAAAACCATCACATCCAATACCATGGACCGAAAACCATCGCGTCCAATACCATGGACCGAAAACCATCGCGTGCAAAAAACATGTGCAAAAATCATGCACAAAACCATAGGTGGGTCTGCCCAACCTAACATAGGGTCCAAAACCAAAATTTTCTAGGGCACCCCATAAAGTGGGGTTACGGGTACACCTCCAAATCCCTGTGACCCCCCTGCTACACAATTGGTGCAATGAAGGGGGGCTCTGCCCCCGCTCTAACCACCCAGCTAACTACGTGGGTTAGTCGTAGAAAGAATATAAGACAACCCAACAAATTTTTGGACGTTTGTGTCCCTATTTTAATATGAGAAGACCACACGTTTTTATGAACATCTGAAGGATTTTTCTTGGAGTTGATTGAGCCAGTGTAGCCTAATCAGTTGTAGAGGGCCCCTCCACTAAATAAGGTTCCATTTTTATTTTTATTTTTATTCTTATTGTTAATTATAAATTCATCATCTTCTTTTTAAGAATAGTGTTTATAAGCATTCCCTTACTGACAATGTTTGTAGTTTAGAGTAGTTTCCATTAGCATGATTTCTTTTTTTTATTAGTAGTTTAAAAGATAGAACCTAATGGTGTAATCTTGCTTCTTCAATTAGAACTAATCTTGTTTTAGGAGGAGAGTAGGATTGAAGAATGATAAGGACACATTGATAGTTTACTTCATTCATCATTTTGCTAGTTTAAATTTTCAATTAAACTGATAAGTGTCATTTATTAGTCTTTGCCATTTCATTTTTAGTTTAAAATACTAACTCATGGTGTTAATGAATGTTTATGGAAAACCCTTCAAGTTGATAATTTATCCTTCACTAAGTGGTTGAACATTTCATCTATGCAATGAGTTATTTCTGGATCTTTGTATTTGCTTTCTCTTAGATTAATGAAGTACAAAATTACTTAAATGTCATCCTAAGGAGACTTTCTGCCAAAATTGAGAGGCAGAGTAACCAAGTATTTCATTTAGTTTCATTTCTATAATTAGTTACACATTAAATGCAAATTCCACTTTCAGTTTTAATTCATGGTTTAGAAATAATGGTGAAATAAGAGTAGAAGCTTTGTTCTCATTTCCTTCTTAGCTTTGTTTCCCTATCTTTCTTAGTTCTGTTTTCATTTCCTTTTTAGCTCTATTTTCATTTTTAGATTTTGAGTAGTCTTTAAGAAAGTTAGATTTAGTTTTGATAATGCACATTGTAAATCATTAGGAGTTCAAAGACCAAAAAGCCCCAAAACAACATAAAACATAAAAACAATGAAGTAAGAAGGGTTAGCTAGCACAATTAATGCACTACACTTCATCAATTTATGATACCCGAATTGATAATTTATGTAGAGAAATTTAGGGCACTAAATTGACCAGACATTTTGGCACCGTTGCCGAGGAAGTGTAACTAGGTAACTTTATCTCTTACATTAAAAAAAATGACATGCATAGAGAAAGAGACTCCAGGGGTAGATTTATACCTAGGCGCAGAAGTTCAACTCCTACAACACCACCTACTCCATTAAGAATAAGAACAGACATACCTCCATCTCAAGTTAATACTCCCAGCCATAGAACACCTGAAATTCCAAAGTCAGAAGTCCAAACAAAAGAAACTCCTACTTCATCTACCAAAGTAGTCCTAGGAGAGAGGAATCTTGAATCTCCAACAACAGGAGTAGCCTTTTTCACCTCCACAGGAGATCAAATTCTAGTTGAATAATTAAGAATACCTGATGAGGAAGAAGAAGTAGAACCTTTCTCCTATATTCCATTGAGAGCAGAACCAGAGGAAAGGAGAGAATCCTTCTAGATTGAACCTTATACTAACTCTGAGGAAACTGTAATGACAGAAGAAGTAGAGGATAGAGAATTCAAATTATTTAGAGGAGGGGTTGGAGGAAGAGGTAGAGGAAATAATGGAGGAGGCAGAGGAAACAGGGAAATAGATACTTCTTTTGGATTCCCTATAGTTGATGAAGAAACAAATGCCACAATGAAAAATATCTCACCTTCTGTCCGTCCAAACTTCCATGGGTTAAAAAGTGTTGATTCTGAAACATTTTTATTTGAGTTTGAAGTCTTGTGCAGAACCTATGGTTATCTACAAGACTCTCAAAAACATAAGTTGTTCCCTTCAACATTGAAAGGAGCTACTTTGAAGTGGTTCATGGGGTTAGCCACTCAGTCCATTATAACATGGAATGACATGAAAAAAGTGTTTTTGGATATGTATTTGGATTATTTCATGGCTACCAATCACAAAGATGAAGTGTTCAAAATGATGCAAAGAGAGGATGAAAACTTAGAGGATTTGGTTGACGGATTCAACTATAATTTGAAAAGAGAAAATATGGACAATTTAGATGAAGAAACCTTGAAATCTCTATTAAAGGCTATTAGAGATGAGTGGATATATATGTTTAACATGATGGGGAAGGGAGATATCTCTTAACTCCCATTAAATGATATAGGAGAATTATGTGTTCATCTCTCAAGGGGGAAATACAAAACAGAGAAAGGTCCGAGAGATCCTTCTCTTGTTAGATTAAATAAGTTTGCAACCGGATTAGTGAGTAGGGAAAAAATTGGTCATATGCTTGATGAATTCAAAACAGATATCCTAGGGAGTCTTAGTGAGAAAATAGACACCCTTAAGTTGCGAAACAAGCAGAAAATCGAGGTTGGTGCTTTAGCTATTTTCTGTCCAAAATGCAGAAAAAGACATGCTATAAGAGAATGCCCTTTAGATGCAAAAATTATAGAGACTTGTATGATTTGCTCAGAGAATCATGAAACCAAGGGTTATCCTTCGATTCCAGGTTTTAAGGTTGTTTTTCAAGAAGAAACAGTTCCAAATTTTGCAGAGCCTCTTTGCTTTATCTCTAGAAAACCTTGGCAGGGGTCACAAAATCAGGGATTTAACAATCAAATGTATCTTCAGTCCCCACCAAATTGGAATTCTTGGCAGAAAACTTGGCCTCAACCTCAATCTCAATCTCAACCGTGGGCACAAGGAATACAAAATCCTTATGGGAGATTTTCTCAATATTATCAATATCCTCCATCATAGCAGAGTTATCCTCCCCAAAACATTCCACAACAAAATCAGTAGCCACTTCCACAACAAAACCCACAACAAAATCAAAATCCTCAACTCTTACTGCCATATCAGCAGAAACCAAATAAGCTACCTGCCCAACCATTACCAGACCTCAACAATAAAAATCCTCAAAAGGCTTACATGGTAGAAGGACAACAATTTCCAACTTATATGATCACTCCTCTAGATCTTAATGATGTTCAATTGAGATCTGGTAGAATATTAGAAAAGGAAAAACCTTATGTAGTTATTTAGGAACAAGACAGTTCTGAGGAAGATTCTCTAAAAGTAAATAAAAGTTTTAGGCAACATCTCTCCAAAACCAAAATATTGAAAAACAATAACAAAAAGAATTAGTTAACACAACTCCTATCATTGAGCAACCAACATCTAATTCTACACCTCCTTTTCCTGAAAGATTACAAATTGACAGAGTAGAAAAGTAGATTATGTTGCCCAATTATGATTTTCTAGATGAATTGAGGAATGTTTGTATTAAAAGACCTTTGTTACAAGTCATTAAAGAAATTCCAATTCTAGCCAAAACAATAAAGGAGTTGAGCATAAAGAAACCAAGAAGAAAAATAAAAGAAACAAAAAAAATTCACATGGTAGGAAAAATAGGAAAAGAATTCAAAGAGTTTCATCGGGTCCATATCATCATGGAAGTATTGAGCTTCATTCAATGGGCCAATATCCCTCCGTAGAATGATAAAGAGATTCAATGCGAATAAGAACCTGCCAATTGATCCAAATGATATGGATTTTGGCAATCATGCAATGGAGGAGATCCTGAAGTTGGAGAAGGAAATCATGGACAGCTAAGAAGAAGACATCGATTGCAATGGAAAGGAACTCACACGAATGTTGTGTTTGGACAACTGCTTCCTTATAGAAGTATTAAGAACTTTAGGTGGGGACAATCTCTCCAGAGAGGAGGCGGATGAGTGCTATGACCCTATTTTTGGGGAAAATAAGCTTGACTATGCTGCAAAAGATGTACAGAGCGACCTTTTGATTCTTGGAAATCAAATCCCTTTCGTAGTTCTCCTAAAGCTACTACAGTTGGAGCTGATCAACTCGACCGTTGATGTCCAGGAGAAGCTTATGGATTTGTTGAAATTTATATTAGATTGGTTCAACCCCTTTGACACAAAAGAACATGCAATGGTTGTGTCATCATCATCATCTTTTGGGTTTCTTGCACACTGCAATTGTATATCCACCTTTGAAAGAGCATGAGTCTGTCATCTGCATGGACTGTTGTAGAAAGCAGTGCATTGTAAAGCTCAAAGACAAAAGCAAAGCAGAGAATGATGCCAAAATAATCCCTCATGCAATAGAATTAAGAAATGTTGGGACAACATTTAAATCAAGGCAGGGAGACATCAATGAGATTGAGTTTGAGAAGCTTAGGGCCACCATTTTTCTTCCCCCAATCCGTATCACAGATAGTCCAAAACTTAATCACTTTTGAGATGTGCAAGCCATCTGAAATTAATTACGTGAGTTGTTACGTCACTCTCATGGACAACTTGATTGACTCAGAAGAAGATGTGGCTTTGCTAACAACAATTGGTGCTCTTACACATGGGCTGGGGAGTGACAAAGAGGTTGCCGGCATTTTCAACGGTCTATGCAAGGGAGTCACTGTGTGTATGGAGGATGTCTTCGACACACTGACGGAAAACGTGAATGCGCACTACAAAAATAAAATCAAGGTTCATATTGGCATGTTTGTGCACTACAATAATGGAATGAAGGCTCATATTGCCAAACTTGTGCAGGATCATTTTTCATCACCTTGGAAAGATTTAGCTTTAACGGCGGCAATTGTCATATTGTTGCTCACCGTGTTGCAAACGATCTGCACAATGATATCAACATATAAGAGGTAGTAGTCCCTTCCGTCTTTTCAACCTTCCAAAAAAATAATAGTAAATTATTTGTCATCGGTTATAATAGCTAGGATTGAACTTTGGTTGTAAATGTTCCTTAAGTGATGTTTATTGAATCTGAGATAGTTTAAGTGATGTTTACTGAGTATGAGATAGGAGAGGGAGTTTTATGTCGGAGATATTAATTTTGAGTATAGTATATGGAGCTGTGTTGAAGTTATTGAGGTTTGTGGTGACCCGTGTTATTTTAATTGTAATGTTTATGTGTAATGTTTATGTGAAGTGGGATGATTGGTTCAGAAGTTTTTAGGTTGAAATATTATTTTAATTTTTTGAGTTTTAAGTACTTTCTGGATTATCAACTTAAAATAGTTATTTTATTTTATGAATTTAACTTTAAATAAAAACTTGTCTTAAAATCTTATTTGTTTCTAAGTAATAATAATATAAATAAAAAAATTTGTATGTGCACAATTTTTTGTTTTCCGTAACTTTCTTATGGAGGTAAAAATTATGTGAGAGATGTAAATTTAGAAAAATACAAGTATGTGGATATTTGTTTTGTGTTTGTTACGATCTGTGTCTATGTTGGTTGTCAACAGCTCTGAGCCGTCAGGTTGGTCTCACATCTGATATTGTCTCCAATGTTGAGATTTTCTGTTTTAGTCAAATAGGCAAAAATCTCTGAAGGATGACAACAATAGGGATTCAGTTCCTAGATTAGCTCCAGGTTGTTGGGAGGGAGTTAATGCCTCCTATATTTG
>APFE030624701.1:0-30353 GCA_000404065.3 Pinus taeda
AGGTGCTCTTTGAAGTTGGGCAGACGAAGAAGAAGCGGCGAAGCTCTATCAGGAAGGAGAGGAATCAAACAAGGAAATCAAACGCAAGACTAAGGTTGGTCTCCTTGGTTACACTCATATCTATTTTCATAAAGGAAAATGAAAGTAGACTTTACGTGTTTGTTTCTAAGATAGCTACCAGCCTTAGTGGGAATAGTAGCATCTGAGTGGACACTATTCCCGGTAACAATTGGTCTGCAAAGGGTATGCCAAATAGAAGGTCTAGGTTTCGAAGAAACCTTTGCACAAGTAGCTCAACTGGAAGCTATTAGGATATTTGTTTCTCTTTCCATCCATAAGAATATCAAGGTATATCAGATGGATGTGAACTTTTCATTTGTTAATGGAGATTTAGAAGAAGAAGCTTACATTGAGTAGCTACAAGGATTTTTTTCTCACCTGTGATGAAGGGTTTGTAGGAAAACTGAAGATGACCCTGTATGGATTAAAACAAGCTCGCAGAGCTTGGTAAAAAAGTTTTGATAAGTACCTTTAGAAACAAGGTTATAAGAAATTCATAGTTGATAGCAACCTTTATGTAAAGTCTAAAGGCGACCGTCTACTAATAGTAGTTGTGTATTTGGATGATGTATTATTTGGCAGGAATATGGAACACTTGGGGAATCAATATGCAAAATGTATTAAAAAAGTATTTGAATTTCCATGATCGCAAAAATTTCCTTCTTCCAGGGTATGCAAATTACTTAGTCTCCATAAGGAATTTTTATATCCCACACCAAATATCTCAGGAAAAATATAAAGAAATTTGGACTAGAAGATTGCAAACCAGTCAGCACACCCATGACTACAGGATGCAAGTTCTGCAAAGAAGATGGAGCACTGCCAGTAAATCAACTTGAATAGAGGTCAATGATAGGAATATTATTGTATATGATAGCCTCAAGGCTAGTCATCATGCAAGTAGTGGGGCTTCTCGCTAGATTTCATATTTTCTCACGTGAGAGTCATGTTGTTGTTGTCAAAAGGATTTTCAAATATCTACAAGAAACAACATAGTATGGACTATGGTATGCGAAGAGAGAAGAATTCAAATTGAAGACTTGATCACAGGAAGAGTACTTATGGTGCATCTTTCTTCTTAAGAAAATGCTTCATGTCGTGGGTCAGCAAGAAACAAGCCTCCATTTCTCTGTCGAGTGTTGAAGAAGAGTACATTGTTGCTACTACTTGTTGTATGTAGATTTTATTGATGAAGAAAACCTTGAAAGATATACAGGTATGTCTAACTAATGCCATTCCAATAATGTGTGACAACACAAGTGCCATAAAAATTTCCAAAAATCCAGTCATGCATTGATAGACTAAGCATATTCATATCAAGTTCCATTTCTTGAGGGAACACGGTGCAACCAACACTTTCATACTTGAGTATGTGGCTACTAGAGAGAAACTAGTAGATATTTTTACCAAGCCACTAGCAAGAGAACCATTTGAATATCTCAGTCAATAGATAAGAGTTGTGACTCCTCCCTCCAAATGACTTGATTTTGGTTTGTGGTGGAAATTACTGAGCATGTGGGACTCATGAGAGGGTAGGCTACAATGGTTCAAGGAAAGTATTCGAGAAGTATTCTTTGCCACTGATGTCAAAGGAGGAGATTATTGTTATCATAGTAGATGAGGCCTTTCCTGAGGGGGAGCTTATAATGTTTCCATCAATAGAAAAGGAGCATATTTTTTAGACAATTACTCATATATGGGTGGCTATTTAAGTGTTGGAATTCATGTTAAACATCGGTCAACATGATGATTGGGTGTTCGGGAGGAATCCCATGGTTGTTGGAATGTTTTGTAGAAAATCATCATAGTAGCAGGCTTACTAGAAAAACCATAATTATGACTACAGTGATGGAATTCCATGGAATTTGTAGGCTTTAAGTAGAGAATTGTCACAGTAGTAGGCTTATTAAAGAATCCATAAAATGATCACTATGGTGGTTGAGAGTTTGACATTTCAAGCATAAGAAGAAGATTCAAGGAGAAAAGTGTAGCAGATTGTTTACAACCATCTCATAAGTAGAAAATGGAATCAAAGACTACATTGGAACCTATTAAATAGAATCTGTTGTAGAAGTAGTTTCCAATGATATGTAGAAGTTCAAAAATGGATTCTTGAATCAAAATATATGGTCTTTCGAAGTCCACAGATTTGAAGGCTTTGGAAGGAAGGAAAGAATATCAGACAACATATTGGATATCGAGATATTAGAGATCATAAAATTGGCATATCAGGTACCAAAACCACATAAATCAACAAATCTCAACATCAACACATCAGATATCGAAACCTTGAAGATTTGGAAAAAGTGGCACATTAGAGGTTGGAACCTTGGGGTATCAGAAGGATAGAGGCATTGAAATATTGGGATATCAGAGGTATAGGACATTGGAATATCATAACTTCTTAACGTAGGTATTCTAAGAAGTTATGATGTCCAATAGTTCTAATAGTACTCAAAAGGACCGAGGAATGTCAAAGAATGTTAACAAAGAATTATGTCGCAAAACCAAGGTTTAATGGGCTATCTTCTTTTTCCTCTAGTAGGAAACATGGCAACATAAGATTGGCTCTAAGAAGTTGTAGTGGCATCTGATATTAGCGTCATGTGGCAGTACAAAAGGACACGTGGCAGGTTGATTCAACATTATTGGGTGGCCTAATGTTCCATATGCGGGTGACACGTGTCATCTCTATGAAGTTTCCACATGGCGTAATGACATCATATCAGAGTTTGGATTATCAAAGGATGAAGACCTCGTAACTTCAGTGCAAATGACTTTGAAAAGTTACGATGAAAGGGGCTTCTCATATTGGGTTGGAACTTGGTGATGAGAATGAAAACTACTAGGGGCAAAAAGAAGTTACCAAAGGAAGATTGACCATCGACAGGAACAGAATTTTGTAGCTCCTAAAATCTAAGTTGTAGGTCACAAGTCTTAGTTCCATGGACAAAAAATTCTCAAGGATCTAAGTGTCACAGGACCTAAGGATATCAATGCAGAGAAAAATTGTAATTTTCCACCTTTGTTAAGTAATGATGTGGATTTTGTCCAATGATGCAGTACAATGCGTTAAAGGATGTATGGGTCAATAGATATGAAATTAAATGCAGGCTCAAATGAGTTGATCATTGAAAAGGGATAATCTTGCAAGAAGACTCTGTAATAAGAAATTGAGGACACCATTTCTGGTAGAGACAAATTTGAGAAAATGAAGGAAGCAATCGGTTGTTCTGCATGCATGAATGGTTGTGATAAATGAAAATAAAGTGGTCACCTTTGTGAAATGTCAAGATATGTGGAGAGATAAATGAGAATTGGGACTCTCGAAGGATTCTACAGGTCACGTGAGAAAACATTTCTCAATATGGAGATATACACAGTCAGATGATAAAGTACTACAAGTTCCATCTCTATTTCATTACTATGATAAGAAACTGTGAGGAGCGACAATAGTATCAAGTGAGGCCATGCCTAAGTAAAATTGGGTAGTTAATGGACAAACATAAAACACTACCTTGCACAGAGTACCTCAGTGGAAAAAAACCATGGCCTGCAATGAGGAAGATGGGGGAGTTGAGTTAATTGTGAGAGCGTTGTGTTGTGAGAGGAGTGTATTGAGATAGAGAGGTCGAAGCACCAAGGATAACATTGTGTTAAATAGCAGCAAGTGAAGTGGGAATGTTGTGTGGAGAATTATAAGGGTAGTGTTGAAGCATTTTCAGCAGAGAGCCCTTGACAGAGGAGGTAGAGCACAGAGGAAGTGTTGATGCGAGTGGCAAGAAAAGGCCTGATGTATGAGAGCAAAAAAGACAGAATTCATAATTTTAATTTGCAATCATCCATTTCGGTATTTTCTTTATAACATTCTTTGCCTTTGTTCTCAGTTTGAAAATTGTATGAAATAGTAGAACAATAAAAAGAATAGGGTGGTGCCTTCATACTAAAGAGGATGGTGCCTCTTAGCAAGTTTGTGTTTTCTAACCAAAGGGGGTTGGTGACTCATGTGAGTCTGTGCTCACAAATAAATAAATTAATTAAGTGGGTGCTTAAATTACATCATAAACAAACAACAAATTTGATACCTTTTTCCCTCTAGGTTTCCACGTGAAAAACACTATGTCAAATCTATGTGCGTTGCTCATGAGATAATTGTATGAACATTTGTGATTGAAATTGTTGATTCACTATTTCAGTGAATGCTTACTCTCACAAGTAAAAGAATATAAGAAGATACTATAAGAAGAGAAAAAGGAAGAGTTTCATAATTATTTATTCACCCCCCTCTCTGCGATTTCTTATTTCAACATGATCATTTAAGCCAATTCAGGAAACCCATATTTCATTTCATGTCTTCTAAACCCTATTCCCTATTTTCAAGTTCTAACCGCTCTTAGCCCCTCCCCTCCCTCTCCTTTTGTTCATCTAATTCTCGTTCTGCTTCTTTTTCATCTACCTTTCATAAGTTTTAATGGTTTGCCTTGAAGTGTTCCCCCTTCCTATAATTTGTCCCTCTTGTTTCAATTTAATTTTTAGTTTATTTAATTTTAATTTAATTACATTCAAATTTAAATTTAACTTAACATAGTCCATATTTTTAATTCAATTTTAATTTTAGTTTAATTCAATTTAGTTCAGTGATTTTTTAATTTTGTTTCCTTCTATTTTAATCTAATTTTACCATTCTTAACTTACTAATCCATTTTTTCCAAACTTATTTTAATGATCATTATAATCCACTATTCCTAAATATTTTTCAAATCTTCATTGATTACATTTTGACAAAATAAAAATAAAAAGTGATTAATTTAATATTTATTAATTAATAACTGTAGTCATTACAATTCGTTTAATTTAGTTATCTTTTTAATTTTTTTCCTAAAATTATAAAATAAAACTCTTTGGACTTACAATTATTAAATATAATTCTTTTGAACTAAAATTAATTTTTTTTTCATTTTTTAATTCCTTTAATAATTTACCATTCCTAAAATCAATTCTTTTTACTTTCTTTATTAAGATTTACCAATCTTATATTTTCAATTATTATTATCTTTTCAAAAGCTTCAATTATTCCTTATGACCATTTATTTTCCTTTGAATTCCGTTATTAATATTTACCAATATAATTTATTTATTATATTTTCAAAAGTTTCAATAATTTCTTCTTACAAAATGTTGGGCATGGAATCCCCCCAAGGCATGTTTTGGGGCTCAAAGCCAAAGTTTTGACCGAATCTTGTAGTAAAGCTCCGCGAATTGTGGACGCGGGGCGCAAAAGTATGATAGAGTCACAGGGTTGTCCACCCTCGTTTTGTAATGTAATGTCGGCTAGATAGACCTACGCATGGTCTGTGGACCATGGGATTGTATAAATTCAGCAAGGCTCTAAGTGTAAAAATGAGATAGATAATGGAAGATAAGTATGAGAAGTCTAGGTGACTGAGTCACAAGTGGAGTGTATCTTTGGTTCGTAGTGTAGGAGAAGGCTCTGCAGCTGAGTGCGTAAAGGCCTAGTAGTCTGCAGCTGAGTGCGCGGACCCCTCCAACTGAGAGCATAGGGCGAAGTCGAGTTTGTAACCAAGGAAGGAACTAATAAAGAGAAGTTATGTTATAATTTTTTGTATTTGTTCTTGGGTTAATGAATGATTGATATAATTTGCAAATATACTATTTATTTACTACTTGCACCTATATGAATGGTTTATATTGTTAAGTATGCTTAAAGAACTCAAGTAGGAAAAGATAATCATATAACATTGGAATACCAGTAAGGTCTTGGGTAATAACATAGAGTGTGGCGTTCAGCCCCTCGGTAGGGCTACGCGAAGGTAGTATATCAGGCTGTGAGGTATGGGAAAGTGCACGAAGAAACCTACGCACAGGGTCAAACCGCAGACCACTTGAACTCATCAGACATCTCCAGGGTGTGGAAACCTAGTTCTAGCACCCTCCCATACTACTTCAATTGAGACCTCAATCTGCACTCTGCAGACTATTGCTAAAAGGGCCAGTAGTACCAGGATTTGTTTGGCTAACTTAACTCTAAACTTGGGTTAGGCCCCAATAAGCCAACAAATGGTTCTATTGACAGTATCGGGATCTGCATAGAGAAGCCTAATGTTGTATCATAGGAACCTAACAAAGAAAGGAATTGAAGAGTGGTTGGACATAAATATTCATGAGTTCGCAGCGTACGAAAGCAGGAATATGTGATTATCAAAGGAAGAGTGGTTAGATTGCTACTTATATATGGAAATCCATGAAATTTTCTTTTCATCCTTCTGCTTTGAGTTGTACAAGTGGATCACGAAGCTAGAAAATAGTTGAGGAAGGTTTAAACTTGACAAACCTATTATGTGAACTCCAGAGTTGGTGCGTAGACTAGAAGCATCAGAAGATAATATCGCATGCACTGGGAATCACTAGCTCAATCGAATTATAGGAGGACTTATCACTAAGTTTACGGTAGATACTTCAGTTAGCTATAGCGAGGTGGAATGACGCTTCCTCAAAGGAATACGAGGTAAGTATGTTAAATATTTGAACACTTGGATTAAAATTCTTCTGTGTGAAAAGTGGATTATGCAAATAAATTGATGTTTGGGGCTACGCAAAGTGGGATGATATACAAAAAGAAAGATAGCGCAGAACTAGAAACTAGCCCCTTGATTTCACCTCCACGAGAAACCAAGGAAGAGCTTGTGAAGCTTTCACCAAGAAGTGCGATCAGTTTGATAAAGCAACAAATTCTGCGCATATTGCTTCCACCTACATCATCGCTAGTTTCACCATATTCACCCCGTCTTCACCCACACCACCTTTGCCACCACCACCTCCGCCACCACCACAGTTCAATATGGCAAGCATGATAAAGTTGTTGGTGTTCAAAAGAGTAGGAAATGAAGATCTAGACTAGTTTTGGTTCGTGGTAAGGGCTGTATGGGTAGCGCAGGGAGTCACGGAGAATGCTAGTCAGTGCTCTGTAGGATCATGCATTGACTTGGTACATTAAGAATTCCAATGACAATATGAACATAGGGATCACAGATATTCAAGCGGCGCTGAATAAAGAATTTAGTAGGCCAAAATTAGAGACACAGTCGGTCATTGGATTTAAGGAAATCACGATGCTTCCAGGTGAGACCCCCTGGGAGCTTGATCAGAGGCTGAAGTGTACAATTCGTTAAACCAAGTTGACCTTGACATATGGGCAACACCGCGCATGGTTTGTAGCATCTTTAATGCTGCATCTAAGGAATGCATTGTCACAACAGAAGCTAACCACTTAGGCTGACGCCTTGGAGATCACAATGAGACTGCACGAGACCCCGATATAAGATCCTAACCTAGGGATTAAATAGATCCACGTACAGTTGAAAAACTTGTGCCTTGAGATGCATAGTTTGAAACAAGACATGACAACTCACCCAGAAGCGTGCGAGGAGGTATGGTGTGTAAAATGCAAAGGCCAAGGGCATGGCAAGGACAATTTTCTAGTATTTGCAAACTACCTAGTGGGAGGAGAACCAATGCCATTGAGACAAGAGGCACAAACAAGACCGAGCGCGGTGCCTCCATTATGGTGTGTGATTTGTCAAATAGGAGGGGAGCATGATATAGATAACTTCCATATATTATAGAATTTTACAGAGAATTCCCAACAATTTTTATGTAATTTCTGTAGATCAGTAGGCCACGATGAGCACACGTGTAGAAGCTATGAACTGATGATGGATCAGACTCCTACCTATAGAGTTTAGACGGAAACACGGGCCCTCGATCAAAATGCATGGATGGCGCGCACTCGATTTTAGGAATGTTGATGAGGTTGGGGTGGAATGGGACTAGGAAGAGGTCGTGGATAGCTGATATGTTACAACTACATAGGGCCAGGGCATTATGCCTGTGACTGTACAAATCTGACGAGACCATCATGCTTATATTGTACCCAGTTTGATCATGAGATGGAGGATTGTCCCACACGGATAGAGAGGTTGCGCGATAAAGGATCACTCCAACCTCCCTCAACTTAGAACCTACAAATGATGAGGTCGCAGTCGTGCAAGGAAGACTCGAATGTAAACACCATGCTTCAAAGTGGTATCATGACAGGAGATGACAAAGGCAAGAAACTCGAAGAGAGTGCCTGGGTTCACAAGGCTCTAACAAAGGAGCTAGAATTCAATTTAGAGCCCCTAAGGAGTCATTCATGGCAGCTAAAAAGAGCTTGGAAGATGCCTCCACTTCGGGAAGTAATGACAAACTAGAACTAGAAATGGACCCATCAATGCTCACTACATTTTTTCAGACATGCATGAAGCTGTTGCGCGATAGCAAAGCTGTGAAGGGGCTACAAGAACTCATCACTAGATTTTCTAGAACCATGCTAGGAGAATCGTGCATAGTCCAAAAGCACAGGAAGTACACAATGCGAATAGGAAGAGAGATGAGATTGACCGCACAGATTAGGGAATATGAAATGGATCAAGTGATTTTGGATCTAGGATCAGACATGAACGTCTTTCCAAAGAAAACATGGGATCACATGGGTAGCCCTACGCTGTAATGCTCTCCTATTCAATTGTGAATGGACAACCAACAAAAGGTCCTACCTATGGGAAGATTACAGGGAATAGCGATAGATATCGAAGGTGCGAGTGCACTAGCAGATCTTGAAGTAATAGAGATTGTTGATGACAACAATCCCTATTCCACTCTACTGGGAATAGATTGGGACATTGACATGAATGGAGTTGTTATCACTTAAGAAGCAATTTCTAAATTCTTCACATCAATTTGATTGTAAAGGTTAGGTGTTAGTCCGGGTTTAGTTTTTCCATGTTTGCTTTAGTGTCTAAGTCCTAGAAGTCTTCTTCCCTTTGTTAAATGTGGTTAACAATCTTGTTTTACCCACCATTGGTCCCACATTTCTTCAAAGTGTCATGTGTTAAGGTTGTTTCAAAAATTACATGCATTTTGAAATCAACTAGGAGTTTTTGTAGCGCAAACTCACAAAAATACACTATGTGCGCTACGAAAACACCTAGACAGTTTTGTAACTAGGAGATTTCGTAGTGCAAAACACAAAATTTACACTGGTTGCACTAAGAAATTAGGGATTTGTGCAAGATCTTGTCTAACTGTCTTTTCCATAAAAATTCATTAATTTTTCATCACCATGTGTTACTCATTGAACCGTGCCTATCGCATGCAGCCATTCATCCTTGTCATTAGAGTCGTTAGGTGTCTTGGTATGCTTAGGTTGCAAGTTTCAAAAAGAGCCAAGTATTCACAATTATGATTTAGGTTTGGATTCATGCATGAGGAGCACATTAACAGGTGTTCAATTTGAATTCTTTGAAGATCAAGTGAAGCAGCTTTCCTTATCCATTGCAAGTGATGCAGTGATTGAAATTGAGATGGTGGAGGCTTCTTTAATATTCACATTGCAGGAACTCCATGGAGGAGTATATAGAAAGAAAGGAGCACAAGTCAGGGAGGTGTTTGAAGAACGAACTTGAAGGCTTAGATATTATCCTAAATAATAGTGAAGCTCAATGAGCATTCAAACAGGAAAAATGTGTGACAAGGTCTAGTTGAGGAAGGAAGCATGTGAGACCTTGTTGTTTCATCATGGCTTAGTCAAGTTGATAATTTTGCATGAGCTTTAGAGAGTAGATAGGGACTGGTCCACGTTCATGTTTATGTCCAGCTTCAAGGATGAAATTGGTCTCAGTCCTCAAGCTATGAAGACTTCTCCAACAACAATTAGTCATCGTACAACAATGAGATCAAGGAGATTCTACCTTTTGATGCTTACCTTGAAGAATGGTATCTACATTTTCAGATGTGAGAAGCTTCATGATAGGTGAAAACTTTATTTCGGGAAGAAGAAATACTCAAGAGAATTAAATTTTGGTCTTATACTATGTTTTTAAAATTACACAGCAGTTTCGTAGCGCGCTACGAAACTGCTGTAGCTGCACATTATGATTTCATGGACCAATGTTGAAAGACAAAGGAAAATATTTTTGAAGGGGAATCTCTAAAAAGGATCATTTACATTGTGTCAACATTCAGCAAGGGCAAAACAAGTAGAAGAAATACATTTTAAACTTTATCAGTCAACTTGTTAGTCAAATTGTCTTCTTGTTTTCACCAGTCAAATTCCAGAAGAGTTACTGAGTAATTGAAAACTCCTCTCTGAAATGTGAAAGAGGTTTTCATTAATATGATAATGAAGTACAAAATCCTCTTCCACTTTCTTAAAATTTTTTACGATCTGGGAGAAATGAAGGACCAAACTTGCGCTACAAAATTGCTGTAGGTGCAGTTTTTCACAAGCATATTTCTCTATTTTACACCTGTTTTTCAAAGACACATTCTGGGCGGTAGGAAAGGTGTTTCAAAAAAAAAAGAGAGGTTTTTGTTCGGCACGGATTGTTTCACAAACGAATCCTTCAATTTTTCCAAATAAAGTTTTTATGAGAATATATGAGCTCTGTCGAAAGACCTATTTTTCAACCAGAGTAGAGCAACGAACAATCTCCTAGTTTCTAGGAGCAGTAAAAGGATGAGTCATCAAGGGCCAGCTGGAGGGCTATGAGCACTATCAAATTCGAATTCATGGATTTATAGGTGTCATAGGGAGTGTTTAGTTCCAAGATAAGGTTTTTTTAATCATGATGTGGAGTTAGACTCCTAATTGTATTAGGTTTCTATAACTTCCAGTTAGGAGTTAGTGGTATTTAATAGTTAGTTTAAAGTGTTAATAGGTGTCATAATAAGATGAATTCGAGTTCCCCTCATGTTGGAGGAGGAATCTCAGTTTTGTAGAGAGCTCTATATATAGCAGAACATATGATGTACAAAAGGTTGGAAAATTTCAAGAGAAACAAGGCATATTATGTTATTGCAGAACACTGTATGTTTTATGTTAATGCAGAAGTTTGGCTTTACTACTTAGGATTTAGAGAGGGTTTTATGTGTTTTATTTCCTCATGGATTTCTTCATTTTCTCACTTGTAGTGGTATGAACACATGTTACTTAGAATTCATTGATGATGCTCTAACTTCCTTCATGTGTTCATAAACTGTGTTTCCTATATCATGTCTCTATTTTGCTGGTAGATTAAAACTCTTTATGCCCTGACTTCCATGTAAGCTGATCTGTTGTTGTACTAAAACATACTCTGACTCCATAGCCCAATAGATGCTTTTTGAATGGAATTTCAACCATATATACATTTTCATTTGATTTCAATCCATAGAGTTAGCCATCTAATCTTTACCAAGCATATTTAACCTAGTGAGAGAGCCCTATTAGGTTGAGGAGGCTAAGCCTCAAGCAAAAGTTGGTTTGAAAGAGTTGCACAAGGTCTTCCTGATCAGTAGCCTATCAGGAGTTGATTTTGGTGATAACATTTTGGTGCGTCTGTTAGGAGCCTGAAGTCTATTCATTCCCGAAATTAAGAAGCTAAACTTTTGAAGGTAGCAAAAGCTCAGACATCTTTTCGAGGCTGCAAATCTACCTTGGTGACTCCACACATTAAATAACAAATTGGAAGATGACTCCACTGCTAGAAGATAAGAAGCTTGATGAAGTTTCAAGATGAGTTCCACTGCAAGAATGAATGCCAGGTATGCTCCTATGAATCGGTCTCATCCCTGGTTTTCCAAATCCTATGCCAAAGGTTGATTGGTTAGATGATCTTCCAATATTCAAAGATGAAAAGAAAGACAATGCTACTCTTCATTTGGTTAGGTTCCATATGCATGTACATAGTCTTAAGGTTCAGTTCCCTAAAGATTGTCTTGTGAGGATGTTTATGACCACTTTAGAAGGAAAAGCATGGTCTTGGTATAAAATCTTGGAAGATGGTTCAATATATTCGCTTGCTAATTTTCATGATGAATTCTACGAGATGTATAAAGAATGTCATCCTTCCTTATTGCTACTCAAAGATTGTTGTAAACATTCTTTAAGTGTTATTCAGTATTTGGAGGATTTTTATGATGATGATGAATTTATGGATGAAGAAATTTTAGAGGCTCTTCATAACAATGCATTTCAACACCAAGAGGAAAGTATAACATCCCATGAAATGCAGGATGAAAATCAGCAGGGGTTTACTTATGAAAACCATGTTACACCCTTTGACATAAATGAGAAGATGCAGCAAAATTTCCAAGATTTTGATCACAATGAGTATGAAATGGATTGAAAATAGCAAGAAGAAGTACTTGAAGATAGCTTTTATAACCCTCAGGAAAATGAAAAGTTTTTTCATTTTTGTAATTCCTTGTAGCAACTTCCATCAAAGAATGATCTTTATAATGAAGAAAATTACATTATTTGTGGGCATCATTTATAAAAGCAGTTGGATAGCATATCAAATACATTTTGTATGACTAAATATCAATTGTTAGAAGTAAAATGATGTTATGAGGATCATCAAACTAACCATGTGTTTTTTGACCCTATAGCTGACTACATGGAAAAGATTTATTGTTCAGGCTTCCAGTTATATTTTCACCTTGAAGAATAGTTACACCTCATGTTGCCTTGGTTATTTTAGTATTTGGTTTATTTTTGGTTCAAGCACAATTAAGAGATTCAAGTGTTAGATCAGATCAATGATTGGCTTCATTGGAAGTTTCATGTTTCTTGAGCTACAAGTGGAGATTGTAGCTGATAGTGTAGGTAGGAATATGCAAATAAGCTCAAGGTTGATTGAGCATTTTTTAATAGATATAGATTTCTTTCTCTTACAGTGATCATCAAGCTTAAGCCTAAGGTGAAGGCCCAAGAAGCTTGAAGGGGATGCTTGTCAAGCAAATGTCCGTTTGTCATAAGAGGATAAAGCACTGGACCTGCGACTTCTTAGTTTACTACAGGAGCACAATATCCCAAGTGGAGCCACTATTATCACTTAAGAAGAAATTTCTAAATTTTTCACATCAGTTTGATTGTAAAGGTTAGGTGTTAGTCCGGGTTTAGTTTTTCCATGTTTGCTTTAGTCTCTAAGTCCTAGGAGTCTTGTTCCCTTTGTTAAATATGGTCAACAATATTATTTTACCCACCATTGGTCCCACATTTATTCAAAGTGTCATGTGTTAAGGCTGTTTCAAAAATTACATGCGTTTCAAAATAAACTAGGAGTTTTTGTAGCGCAAACTCACAAAAAGACACTATGTGCGCTACGAAAACACCTAGAGAGTTCCGTAACTAGGAGATTTTGTAGCGCAAAACACAAAATTTACACTGGTTGCACTAAGAAATTAGGGATTTGTGCCAAATCTTGTGTAACTGTCTTTTCCATCAAAATTCGTTAATTTTTCATCACCATGTGTCAGTCCTTCAACCATGCCTATCACATGCAACCATTCATCCTCATCATTAGAGTCGTTAAGTGTCTTGGTATGCTTAGGTTGCAAGTTTTAGAAAGAGCCAAGTATTCACAGTTATGATTTAGGTTTGGATTCATGCATGAGGAGCACATTGATAGGTGTTCAATTTGAATTTTTTGAAGATCAAGCAAAGCAACTTTCCTTATCCATTGCAAGTGATGCAGTGATCAAAATTGAGACAGTGCAGGCTTCTTTAATATTCACATTACAGGAATTCCATGGAGGAGTATACAGAAAGAAAGGAGCATAGGTCAGGCAGGTGTTTCAAGAACGAACTTGAAGGCTTAGATATTATCCTAAAGAACAATGAAGTTGAACAAGCATTCAAACAGGCAAAATGTGTGACAAGGTCCAGTTGAGGAACGAAGCATGTGAGACCTCGTTGTTTTATCACAACTTAGTCAAGTTGATCATTTTGCATGAGCTTTAGAGAGTAGATAGGGACTCGTCCAGGTTCATGTTTATGTTTGGTTTCAAGGATGAAACTAGTCTCAGTCCTCAGGCTACAAAGACTTCTCCAACAACAGTTAGTCATCGTACAACAACGAGATAAGGAGATTCTACCTTTTGATGCTTAACTTGAAGAATGGTATCTACATTTTCAGTTGTGAAAAACTTAATTATAGGTGAAAAAGTCATTCCAAGAAGAAGAAATACTCAAGAGAATTAAATTTTGGTCTTATACTATGTTTTTAAAATTACACAGTAGTTTTGTAGCGCACTACGAAACTGTTGTAGCTACACATTATGATTTCATGGACTAATGTTGAAAGCCAAAGGCACACATTTTTGAATGGGAATCTCTAAAAGGGATCATTTACAAATTTTCAACATTCAGCAAGGGCAAAACATGTAGAAGAAAGGAAATTTTGAACTCAAAACTTGATCAGTCAACTTGTCAGTGAAACTGTCTTCTTGTTTTTACCAGTCAACTTCTAGAAGCGTTTCTGAGAAATTGAAAACTCCTCTCTAAAAAGTGAAAGTGGTTTTCATTCCTAAGATACTAAATTACACAAAACTCTTCCACTTTCGTAAAATTAATTATGATCTGGGAGAAATGAAGGACCAAACTTGCGCTACGAAACTACTGTAGGTGTAGTTTTTCACAAGCATATTTCTTTGTTTTATACTTGTTTTTCAAAGACACATTTTGGGCGGTAGGAAAGGTGTTTCAAAACACCAAGAGACATTTTTCTTCCACACGGATTGGTTCACAAAACCCTCCTTCAGTTTTTCCATATACTTTTTTTATGAGAATATATGAGCTCTGTCCCAAGACCTATTGTTCAGCGAGAATAGAGCAAGGAATAGTCTCCTAGTTTCTAGGAGCAGTAAAAGGATGAGTCATCAAGGGCTAGTTGGAGGGTTATGAGCACTATAAAATTTGAATTCATGGAGTTATAGGTGTCATAGGGAGTGTTTAATTCCTAGATAAGGTTGTTTTAATCATGATGTGGAGTTAGACTCCTACTTGTATTAGGTTTCTATAACTTCCAGTTAGCAGTTAGTGGTATTTAATAGTTAGTTTAAAGTGTTAATAGGTGACATAATAAGATGAATTCAAGTTCCCCTCATGCTGGAGGAGGAATCTCAGTTATGTAGAGAGATATATATATATATATATAGCAGAACATCTGATGTACAAAAGGTTGGAAAATTTCAATAGAAACAAGGCATATTATGTTATTGCAGAACACTGTATGTGTTATGTTAATGCAGAAATTTGGCTTTACTACTCAGGAGTTAGAGAGGGTTTTATGTGTTTTATCTCCTCATGGCTTTCTTCATTTTCTCACTTGTAGTGGTATGAACACATGTTACTTAGAATTCATTTATAGTTCTCTAACTTCCTTCATGTGTTCATAAAGTGCGTTTCCTATATCATGTCTCTATTTTGCTGGTAGATTAAAAATCTTTATGCCCTAACTTCCATGTAAGTTGATCTACTGTCGTAATAAAACATACTCTGACTCCATCGCCCAATAGATGCTTGTTGATTGCAATTTCAACCATTTATACATTTTCATTTTATTTCAATCCATAGAGTTAGCCATCTAATCTTTACCAAACATCTTTAACCTAGTGAGAGAGCCCTCTCAGGTTGAGGAGGCTAAGCCTCAGCCAAAAGTTGGTTTGAAAGAGTTACACAAGGTCTTCCTGATCAACAGCCTATCAGGAGTTGATTTTGGTGATAACATTTTGGTGCATCTGCCGGGAGCCTGAAGTCTATTCATTCCTCAAATTAACAAGTTGAACTTCTGAAGGCAGTAAAAGCTTAGACATCTTTTCGAGGTTGCAAATCTACCTTGGCGACTCCACACATCAAATAACAAATTGGAAGGTGACTCCACTACTAGAAGATTAGTAGCTTGATGAAGTTTCAAGATGAGTTACACTGCAAGAATGAATGCCAGGTATGCTCCTATGAATTGGTCTCATATCCCTGGTTTTCCAAATCCTATGCCAAAGGTTGATTGGTTAGATGATATTCCAATATTCAAATATGAAAAGAAAGACAATGCTGCTCTTCATTTGGTTAGGTTCCATATGCATGTACGTAGTCTTAAGGTTCAGTTTCCTGAAGATTGTCTCATGTGGATGTTTATGACCACTTTAGAAGGAAAAGAATGGTCTTGGTATAAAATCTTGGAAAATGGTTCAATATATTCACTTGCTAATTTTCATGGTGAATTCTACGAGATGTATAAAGAATGTCATCCTTCCTTATTTCTTCTCAAATATTGTTGTAAACATTCTTTAAGTCTTATTCAGTATTTGGAGGATTGTTATGATGATGATGAATTTATGGATGAAGACATTTTAGAGGCTCTTCATAACAATGCATTTCAACACCAAGAAGAAAGTATAACATCCCATGAAATGCAACATGAAAATCAGCAGGGGTTTACTTATGAAAACCATGTTACACCCTTTGATATAAATGAGAAGATGCAACAAACTTGCCATGATTTTGATCACAATGAGTATGAAATGGATTGTAAACACCAATAAGAAGTACTGGAAGATAGCTTTTATAACCCTCAAGAAGAGGAAAAGGTTGTTCATTTTTGTAATTCCTTGCAGTAGCTTGCATCAAAGAATGATCTTTATAATGAAGAAAATTACATTGTTTGTGGGAATCATTCAGAAAAGTATTTGGATAGCATATCAAATAAATTTTGTGTGACTAAAGATCAATTGTTGCGTGAACAACCCCTCCATTTGGGACCCGAAGGTATGATAAGACCCAACGCATAGAAGGTTGTCTGCATGGAAGACTTTGACAAGTGTGCGAAGTAATAAACAGGTTCCACAATATGAAATGGGTTGACTCGGACGTTCACGTACCAGCAGTTCTGTGGGCGTATAAGGCCACTTGCAAGAACCTGATTGTGCAGGCATCGCCAAGGCTCGAATATGAGATGAGCGCTGTAAGCCCTCTAGTACTTGAAAAACCTAATCCAACACTGTTAGGACAATGGTTCACGGAGCCTTGGAAACCAAAATCCAACAGGGAAGCCTTAGACTCCAAGAACTTGAAAGGGTACAGTTAAGAAAGAAAAGCATGCTTGTGGATGCGAAAGTCAACAAATTGGAGGACAGGATAAAGGAATATTTTCTCACCGAAAAAAATAGGATGGTTAGGCAAGGTGCATATGATCACGCTAACAAGTTTGAGGTTAGCGCGTTACAAATGGTGAAGTGCATGATGCTGATCGTACCAATAAAAGGTGGGGATTCTCTAGGAACCATGACAAAGGACAGGATGGAACTCTACACGGGTGGTGCAGCCACCTAACCAGCCAAAGGAAATATAGTCTTAGTGCTCCAAGCAGTTGAGAGGAAGCATGGGACTATAAACTACTCTACCTAGAAGCTACACGAGGTTGAAGCTGCGTGTAGAAACAAAAAGTCACAAGGTCCATGACTGCACACAGGGGGCTATGCTGTTGTGTGGGTTTGTTAGAAAGTGACCATTGAGGTCACTATTCATGATGGGATGCTTGACCTGAGGCCAAATGGAGCGGCCAGCAGGCATTTAAGAAGTGATTTATGGGAAAGATTTGGGAAAATCTGCCGCCAATAAAGCATTAATGAACCATAATGGGGGGGAGTGGTCGAATTTGAATTCAGAAAGTGCTCTAAAATACAAATAGCTGCCCAGCAAACAACACTTGATCATTTGTAGATTGAGCAATTGAGCAGAGCCCTGAGTGTTGTGACAAGCATTGATTGAGCCCCTGAGTTTGCGAGTGCTAGATTTTTGGACGAGTACGATGGAAACTGATCAGGATGTTATGGACATAATAGAGATGACTGCCAAGGAGGCCACGTAGGCCTTGACAATGGGGGATTTTCCAGAAGGTGTTGATATTGTGGAAAAAATCCCAAAATCACCACGCCAAGACCCAAGAAGGACAAACAAGGAATTTCTCCCGTACATGTGTTCCTGTGGAACCCACTGCGCAGCAAACTATCGATGGAGGAGAAGGGGAAAGTTGTGACTATAGAAACATTCAAAGAAGAAGAAGATCTGGAAGAGATTATCGTTGCAGAAGAAGAATATTAAAGCATAAAGGTGGATACTCAACCTATCCACTCTGCAAAAAAACTAACTACCCATGTCCCCTCGCAAAAAGGGAAGGCTAAAGTTCCCAAGGACCTGGACGAGACTAAGAGCTCCCTCCAGTCCCCGCTCCTCCCAGATGGCATTATGTTTGAAGTCACGTACTTGGGCCACATGTCGAGCATGAAATTTGAAGATTGGAACCTAGTTGACCACGAGAAGTTTCCTCACCTTGAAACTAGAAACCTCATGAAGAAGAACATTGCAAGGGAGGTGACAGCATTAAAACCATGAAAATGGTTGGGCAGAGTGGAAAAGGTTGGGTTGCTGAACCTACTCTAGGTGCCCCATTTCCATCGTGCCCTAATAACCATTTTCATCATCAGGAAACTGCTCTTCCTAGTGCATGATGGGTGTTTATGGTTGGAGGGGTCCATCCCCATCACGACAGACTTGATTGATCGCATCTCTCAGCTTCCATATAAAGGAGAGAACCTTGTAGCCATATAGAAAGGGAATGACAGTGATTTCGCCACTGTGGAGGCCATGAAGAAGAAGTACAATATGGAAAAGAAGAAGAGGGGCTACACCATCTCCAGCATCAAGGACAAAGTAGTACATGTGGCAACCCAAATCCCCACAAGAAAATTTATGCGCAAGTGTCGCGCAAACAAGGTACCTGCTCTAGTGGTCACACTACCAGAGTAGTGCGCAGAGGGGCTCCAGTTTAATTGGTTTGAATTCCTCTGCACATAATTTTTAGAGAATTACCACAAAGCCCAAGAATAGGGAAAAATGTTGCACTATGCATGGTTGTTTCTTTCCATAGTGCTTGTAGCTGGGGAATTGCTAGAGGATAGTCAATTCCCCATAATTGACAGAGATTTATCGGAGGCCATGAAGTATGCTTTTCTTTGGGCCACGAAGGATGCTAGAAGGATACGTGACAGCAATATCTTTTGGGTGCTCATGGAGATGAATATATAAATGTTGATCGACCGTAAGCCATAGTTTTTACCCACGATTTGCAATAGTCTATAGAGTTTTGAGAAATTTAAGGTAGACATGAATAACATATATATCAGGGTGCGCAAGGACTCTAATAAACAGTGGATAAATCTACGCTTTGTAGCCATCGACGATGCCATTTTCAATGTCCTGGAGGCATGACCACTGGAATGACATGCCCAGACATTGCAAAAATCAAGAAGTTAGCAGTGAAAAAGAAGAAAGATGATGCCAAGCTACGCATCGCATAGTGGGATGAAAAATGAAGGAAGGAAACAATAATAGCTCAAGTGCATGCAACGCGAGACGCAGCACAGAAAGCAACTGAGCAGGAAAATGCTGCAGCAGCAATAGTAGCATAGGAAGCAGCCACGAAGACAGGTGAGGGCCAAACAACGCCTTCGCAAGGGCAAGAAGTAGATGAAGCAGAAACAGAAGGAGCCACGGATCCACGAACCGCATCAACACAACTAAACCGCCAACACCCAGTAGAGCGGGAAGGGTCACGGAAGAAGGTCAAGGGCTCGAAATTGTGCATTGACCCAATCACCCTAACTAAGGGTGATCTGCATGACATCGGCGAGACGGTGCACAAGGTCACCAATGAGGCTCTCCAATATTTCATGCAGGAGAACTAGATTGTGTTGGGGCCGCTGAAAGCACATTTGCTAGAATTACAGGCATGTCCCCCTTAGGTTGGTACCCTTTTGACCAACCTTGGAGTTGGATCCTTGGGAATAGAGCACATGTTGTGCTTGCAGATAACGAACACAATAGTGTTCCCAGAAGGGGCACTAGTGACATAAAATGAGGCTGATAGGAATTTGGTTTACACACTGAAAGGTCTCGATGTTGATCTAGCTGCCCTCCCACACAAGACATTATATGTGTTGTAGGATGGGATAAATGCAGAGCTGCGAGCTAGGGAGATCCATGTGCTGCAAGTCCTTAGTGAGTAGAAAATAAACATGGAATAAATAAGCTTGCACCGCGACAAATTGGTGTCACAAAATCAATAATTGGTACAGGTGATAGATGATGCTTACCAAAGCATCCCAGAGCTAGCCATCCCAATAGATATACCAGTGGTGGCACATATCCATAGGTTAGTAGCAGGGGTCTGTGAGGCCAGGGAGGAAATTAGAAAGGTTCAGATGGAGCTGAATCTTTATATCATTGAGTTGCGGTTAAAGGTGGAGCCATCCACTCCCCCGGAAGTCAGATAATATCGCACTAGCGCTGTCAGAGTGGGATTGGAGGAAATTGGAGGTGTAGTGAGAGACTACACCAACATGTTGGAAGAATCACTTGAGGTCCTCACAACTCTAGAGGAGGACCCCAACGTCCAGTTCTTAGAGACAGAGGCATGAGAACTCCAACAGAATTATGACAGTGTCTGAGGAACTGCATCAATGGCGATCCTCACCTAGAGGCTTGCATGGATGCAACAGACTAAAGTAGTGAAGGAGTAGGTGGACGTGCCATGACATAAGGAAGCAGTCCTAAAAGCATGTGTCTAGCCTTGGATTGACGAGGCCTTCACCATCATGGTAGACATCGAAGGCAAGCTCGTACACATATAGGGTATGCACACATTGATGCAGAGAAGCACTCCCAACATAGAGGTCTCGGAACAATGTATGCAGTAGATCCAGCAAGAAGCAGATTAGTGCATTGCTAACCTCCATGTAGTTCGACAACAATGAGAGGGACTCTTCGCAAAGATTGTCGTGCTAACAAAGTGACTCGAGGGTGAGTCACGATGTTTTTGTTAGGGGCCTGTTGGGGATGTAATCCCCCCAAGGCATGTTTTGGTGCTCAAAGCCAAAGTTTTGACTGTATCTTGTAGTAAAGCTCCGCGAATTGCAGGCGGAGGGTACAAAAGTATGATAGAGTCACAGGGTTGTCTGCCCTAGTTTTGTAATGTAATTTCTGTTGGATAGATCTACCCATGGTCTGTGTACCATGGGATTGTATAAATAGAGCAAGGCGCTAAGTGAAAAAAGGAGATAGATAATTGAATAGAAGTATGAGAAGTCTAAGTGACTGAGTCACAACTAGAGTGTGTCTTTGGGTCATAGAGTAGGAGAAGGCTCTGCAGCTGAGTGCGTAGAGGCCTAGTAGTCCGCAGTTAAGTGTGTTGACCCCTGCAGCTGAGTACACAAGTCAAACTCAAGTCTGTATCCAAGGAAGGAAATAATAAGGAGAAGCTTTTTTATAATTCTATCTACATGTTCTTGGGTTAATGAATTACTGATATAATTTGCAAATATACTGTTTATTTACTGCACACACCTGTATGAATGGTTTATATTGTTAAGTATGTTTAAATAACTCAAGTAGGCAAATATGATAATCTAACATTGGAATATGAGTAAGGTCTTGGGTAATAATATAGAGCATGACATTCAGCCCCTAGGTAGGGTTGCGCAAAGGTAGTACATCAAGATGGGAAGTATGGGAAACTGCGTGAAGTAATTAAAAATAAGAACCTTCAAATATTGTTGTGTTCTCCCTTTAGTAGGCCTTTTCAGCTAATTTAATTTTATTTAATTCTTTGTTGGGTGCAGCCCAACTTGGTCCAAGTTTTATCAAAGACTCCGCATTTTGAGGAGTGGAGTGTGTAGAGATGGCGAAGTTCAATTCATCGTGCAGTCTTTAGGGGCTTTAGGGTGTGTCAAAAGCCCCTTAATTTTTAACAATTTTGGTGTATTAGTCAATTGTTTTGTCGAAACCATGGTATGTGGACCATGGTCTTGTACTACCAGAGTCTATATAAATAAGATGCAATAATTTGTCAAAACTAAGCTAAGCATAGATAAGGTTCATAATTGATCATATTTTCTGAGTTAGTATTTTTGGGAAGGCTCTGCAACTGAGTGCTTGGAGGCCTTGAAGATTCTGTAAATGAGTGCACAAACCCCCTGCAGCTGGGTCGGCAGGTCAGAGAAGAGTATGTATTGGAGATACCTTTTAATAAAGTTTTGGCGAAGCATGCATCTTTCTGTGTTCATTATCCATTGTTTTAAATATCGTCATGCATTCTTTTTATTGAATTATGCAGAAAAATACATGTTATACTATTCTTTTTTATGGTTATGGATTAATTACCAATGTATGAAGTTAATCATGAACGAGAAGTTATTCATGTACGGTAATTTGTAGATAGATAGAAGAAATAAGTAAATATTGGGGCTCCATAGCGTGGATATCCCTCTCATTGTAAAAAATTGGTTCTACAACCTCCCATAAGCACTTCGACTGAGACTACGATTTGCTTGCAGGTTGTTGTCAAAAGGGCTAGTGGTTGAAGGGTTTTTTGGTACACAATACACTCTGAACCTAGGTCAAGGCCCTTAAAACAACAAATGGTTCTATTTCTAGGAGAAGGGTCTTCTTAAGGAATATGTTTTGACCTCCATTGAAGAAATAAATCCAGGAGTGGGTTGAATAGAAAGCAAGAGTAATTTGTGGAAAGTGAGAATAGAAACCCTTGATTATGAGTTGAAGACTGGTTTCATAATCATATCTTCGAAGAGCATTATAAAATATTCTTTGGTTCATTCGACATTCAATTGTACGAATGGGTATCTAAGTTGACCAAGCATAAGACTTTTTTCAAGAACAACAAACCTAAGGGTTGGAATCCTCAATTGGTACAACGACTTGAGAATGTAAGTAACAATATCTCGAGGGATCTTGATTTCTGGATCGATAACATTTTAGGAGGATTCAACCCTAAGATTGCAATAGATGCAGTCGTATATTATAGCGAAGCTGAACAAATATTTTTCAAAGGACCACGAGTTAAGTTCTTACGATAATTTAATCTCTAGATTACGATATTATTGTGTGAAAATGGGATTCTATGAGTGTAGTGACATTAATTTTTGGACGAAGAGGAAGTATGTTTGAACCAAGTACTATGTAAGGTGGAAAATGATATAGAGAAAATATGAATAATTTTAATGAATCTAAATTTTAGAGTGAAGAACAAAAAAATAACCCTGCAACCCCATGACATTCTCGCTCCCCTCCTGAAGGCAAATTAAAGTTAGGAGTTGAGAGAAATCAGGGCGTATTTGGGATTCCCCATCCATCCACCTGCTTTACACCACATCCCCCTCCCCATAATTCCCCTACACCCCACACCCCTCCCCCTCTGCCTATCCCCCCTAAGAAGAGAAAATGATTGATGACCATTAAGCTACCTATCTTTAAAGGACTTGGATCAAAGGACCCTAACTAGTTTTGGTTAGTAGCTAATGCAGTATGTTCAATAAGACAAAGCACTAGTTACAATGTAAATAAGGTGCAACTCGTAACATCACTATGAGAAAGAGCGCTAACATGGTATATGAAATAATCTGTGATTAATATGATTGCTTCATTTGATGAAATTAAGAAAGAATTGGTATCAAAATTCAAGAAGCCAAAATTAGAATCGAAGTGCATCATAGAGCTAAAAGAAATCAAAGAGGAAGAAACTAAGTCTATGTGGGAGTTGGATCAATGATTCAAGGTGTTAATGGGACAAGTAAGCTTTATCCTACCTACAGAACAACATAAGAAATGGTTCATATTCACGCTACTACTGCATATTAGGTTACCTTTCACACAACAGAATATCAAGACTCAAGGTGAAGCATTGGAGATTTCCATGAAACTCGAAGCTTTGTCAATCAGAGATACTCATGTAGGAGTACAATAAATATAGAGTGAGCTAGCTAATTTGACCTTGGAATTACAAGACCTTAGGAAAGGTAAATAGACCATATCAGAAGTATGGTGTACAAAATGCAGAGAAAAGGGTCATTATAAGGATCAATGCCCTGTGTTTAGAGATTATTTGGTAAGTGGAACAACTAATTCAATAAACTGAGGTCTATGGTGTGATATTTGTAGAACGAGAGGCCAACATCACTCTAAAGATTGCTACCTATTACAAAAGTATGCACAGGCCCGGAACTATCTATTTTATAACTTTTGTAGACCAGTAGGTCATGATGACAAATTTTTTTGAAGTTATGAATTGATGATGGAGCGCATTGTTGATGCTTATAGACTGCAATTTGAAGGACATACACACAAGGAGTCAGACCAGCAAGTTGTTCGAGGAGTATTTCAAGGATGAGGATGAGGATGAGGATGAGGAGCTCATCGAGAACGTGTCCATATTATCTGCTACAATTGTGGACTTGTAGGACACTTCTCAAGAGACTGTGAGAACCCTATAACAACCTCTAGCTACTATAAGTCTCTTGATCATGTGATAGAAGAATGCCCCATCCTTATTGTGAAGATGCAAGAGAAAAAAAACCAGTAGCCTACAAAAAATATTCAAATGATGACTTCTAAGCAAAGGGTGTACCAGTCATGCATTGTCATTGTAGCAAGAAGTAGGATTGCAACTGGAAATGATAAATCTAATGGGAAAAAGGAAGTTGAAGCTACACGATTATGAAAAAATACTGAAAATGCTCATGCATTTGATATCCTAAAGGAAAAGCAAGTATTCGTGAAGGAAAGGTGAATTTTTATGGATGATGGGGCCTTGACCTGTACCACGTAGCCGACTGGAAGGATAATTGCAATATAGTACCAATTGTGATAGAAGATGTGGATCTGAATATTTTTAATTCTTTTCTAGAGACTTGCATGAAGTTGTGTTGACATTAGAAGGTTGTAGAGGGATTGTAGGAATTGATAGAATCTTGTTCTCCTGAACAGGTATCATAGACTGAGATGCACACAGTGAATAATCTACATAGACACAATAAGTGGAATGGAAAGGAAATGAGGCTTACAACGCAGATTGGGGAATACAACATGGATCAAAATATCTTGGATCTAGTATCTAATGCCAATGTATTTTTGAAGAAAACTTTGGAATTGATTAGTAAGCCAAAGATACAAGGGTTGACTATCCAATTAAAGACCAGCGTTGAAGGAACATGTAGCTGATATTAGGAATGAAAGGTCTCGTATGTCGGCCCTGGCAGAGAATTCCTCTAAAACTAAGCATCATCTCTATTTGGAAAATTCCTCAATTGTTGCAAGGGAAGAACATCATCAAAGGTGGAAGATTATAGAGGTTCTTGAGATTATGAAGCATCCACATAATCTCAATAGGGACAATGGTATCGAGATCAACGCTGAAGGAACATGTAGCTGATATTAGGAATGAAAGGTCTCATACCTGGAAGAGCATTCCTCTAAAACCAAGCATCATCTATGTTTGGAAGATGCCTCAATTGTCGCAAGGGAAGAAAATAATCATAGGTGGAAGATTAGGGAGCCTCTTGAGATTATGATATATCCACATAATCTCAAAAAGGACAATGGTATCGAGATTAGCGCTGAAGGAACATGTAGCTGATATTAGGAATGAAAGGTCTCGTACTTCGGCCTTGGTAGATAATTCCTCTAAAACTAAGCATCATCTCTGTTTGGAAAACACCTCAATTGTCGTAAGGGAAGAACATAATCATAGGCAGAAGATTAGAGAGGCTCTTGAGATTATGAAACATCCACATAATCTCAACGGGGACAATGGTATCGAGATCAATGTTGAAGGAACATGTAGCTGATATTAGGAATGAAATATCTCGTACTTCAGCTCTGGAAGAGCATTCCTCTAAAACTAAGCATCATCTCTGTTTGGAAAACACCTCAACTTTCGCAAGGGAAGAACATCATCATAGGCAGAAGATTAGAGAGGCTCTTGAGATTATGAAAATACACATAATCTCAATAGGGACAATGGTATTGAGATCAGCGGTAGCTGGTTTCCCTTAATCAGAGAAATTAAGACCATAAAAACATCCTAGGTTTAACGCTCAGTAGGTAGCTATCTCCCTTCCCTATCCATCTTAGGTTAAAAAATCATTTTATTACTTTCATTACTATTATTTTTACTCTTAATAATCAATTTCACGATAATAATAATTAATATTTAATTATAATAATTATTAATCAATTAAACTATTAAGTAAGAATTAGTAGTGAATGTATATAATATTTACTACTAATTATTAATTATGACTATTAGTTATTAGTATTATTATTAATTCATATTAAGAATTATTTATTTTAAGATTAAAATTAACAATAAGTTCTATTAATCAACTAATTAATTTCTCTTAATAACTAGATTTAATAATAAATATATTTTTTAATCCCATTAATTAATTAACTCTAAATTATTAGTCTAAAAATCTCATTATTATTCAATGTAATTAAAATTATTAATTAATTGATTATAAAAATTATTTAAATAATAATTATATTGTAAATTTATATTTTATAAATAACTATTAAGAAATTATAAAGTCTTATTAAAACTTTAGTAGAAGTATAGTGATATTTATAATATTTATTCTAATTATTAATTATTATATTTTAATTATTATAAATCATACTATTCATATTATTATAAATTATTACTATTATATTATTTTACTATTATTCATTATAAGTAATTATATATTATTTACTAAGAATTATTTATATTAGTTCAACATTAAGAAAGTTTTATTAATCATATAATTAATCTCTTTATATATTAGATTTAATAATAAAATTTTGTAATAATTATTATTTTGATATTCTCCAATTAATGAATTAACTTCTAAATTAAAAAAAAATCTTCATAAAATAAAAATTATAAGAATTACAATAAAAAAACTCAATTTAATAAAAAAACCTTAAAATATGGATAATAATAATTAAGCAACCGACCTTCATCTCATCCTTAAATCAAAACAAGTCACCTCATAACTATTTAAACCTCTCATTTAGCTCTTCTACTATCAACATTCAGAAATAGTCCTGATGATGGATTCTTGTTGGGTTTTGAAACATTGACAGAATATGGTTATTACTATGGGTTCTCTGGTAACTAACTCTTAAGATGGTCAATCAACAGAAGATTATCCCTCTAGGAAGATTGTTAGGAATCATAGTAGAGATTTATGGAGTGAGCACTACCACTGACTTTGAATTAATTGAGATTGTGGATGATAGTAATCCCTATCCTACATTTCTTGGATTAGATTGGGAATTTGATAAAATGGATATAATTAAATTAAAGAAAAGGAAAATTATATTTGAAAGTAATAATATGAGTGTTATTGTTCCCTTATATCCATCAGAGGGAGCAAGATATATTGAACATGTCAAAGAAGAGTACAGTGTAGATGACATCAACAACATTGATCAAATAATAGAAAAAGAAGAAGAATGGATTAACCCTACTGCAGATGGAAAAATTAATTGGGAGCAACATAATTGTTGCACTTTAGATTCATAAGAGGAATTAGGAAAATGGCAGAATAGGTTTCATGAAATATCTACAAGACGATGTGAAAGGATCACTAAAGTAGTGAGTTGTATGATAGCTTAGGTATGTGATATACCTTTGTATGATGGTTTCGGTAATATAAATACTTTCTTTAGATGTTATGAAAGATGGGTATTAGAATGTCAGAGATTGTTATCTATGGATGAAGCACCAAGGGAAACTCTTGCTAGATGGTCGGGTATTCATAAGAAGAATATAGAAGATTAGAAACAATGTAAAATATTGATGTGAGTAATGTTTGGTCAAGTAGAAATAAAGCTCATAGACAAGTATCATGGCCAGAATGGACCTAGAGACCACATATAGCTCTGTATGGCAGCTTGGGGAGAAATTACATGAGAGGAATGGTTGCATGGCTTCATCCATACCCTAGAGATGATTCCTCATAATTGGTATCTAGAAACCCAGCTTTGACATAGTACTGCTAGCTCGGAAGAAATGGTTGATGGATTTATACTGACATTCATATTTGAATATGACTGTCCACATATATATATGCAAATCTAAACATAGATAAGAAAAAAAAATGAGAATGAAGTTCCAGTTATCTGGCAACCTGATCAGACTATGCAAATACGTAATGTAATGGAATACTATAATCTCACCACCGAAGAGGATGAATATCCTTGCAATATTGACATCAAAGAGTCAGAAGGTCATCACAAAGTAAAAGGACCTCGGATAGAGATGCCTGACATAGTGAATCCATTAAATATGAAGAAGGTGAATATAGGGTTAGAGGCTAAACCAAAGTACGCAACAATATAATATTACTCGGATGAAGACACAGTCAACAAGATAACATATCTCCTGCATGAATATTAGGAATCGTTCCCCCATTAAGTTTTCATACATGAAGGGCATAGTAGGAGATTTAGCAATTATGAGGATTCCTCTGAAGCCAGATGTGAAGCATGTCAAGCAGATATCTTAGGGACTGAATCCAAAATACAAGGAGAAGGTGAAATAATAATTAGACAAAATGTTAATAGTTGGGATAATAAAATCTATCTAAGAGTATGAATGGGTAAGTCCCATGGTGGTTTAGGAAAAGAAGGAAAATAGGGAAATTAGAATTTGTGTTGACATAAGGAATTGAATGATGCATGTATGCATGGCCCCTTCCCTACACCATTTACAGATGAAGTATTGGACAATGTAATAGGACATGAGGCCTATTATTTCACAGATGGATTTTCAGGATACCATTAGATTAGAAATGAACCAGAAGAGAAATATAAGACAACTTTTTCAATAGAGTGTGGCTCTTATCAGTACACATTGATGCCTTTTGGATCGAATAATGTGCTTGCTATCTTTTCCAAAGTTGTAGTTGCAACATTTAAAGAATATATACACAATTTTTTGGAATTTTACTTTGACAATTGAATTGTATTTGATCTATTAAAGAAGCATGTGATAAGCTTAAGGTTGATATTGGATATATGTAGGCAGTACTAGATCTCATTGAACTTGAAGAAGTGAATCTTTTGCGCACCATTTGGTATACTTTTGGGACATGTAGTTTGTAAACAGGGATTAATGGTGGATCCCGTGAAGGTCACAGTTACTGTGAACCTTCCAGTAACAAAAATAGTGAGACAACTATGCATGACACTAGGACAAACTAGCTATACAAAAAGTTTATAAAGGGATATCCGCAGATAACTACCGTGATGGAGAAATTGTTGAAGAAAGATGTGACTTTTCAATGGAGCAAAGAGTGCCAAAAGATCTTGGATGTACTAAAAAAGAAGATGGTAAATATACCTATTTTAGTTTTCCCAGACGGGAAGAAGGAGTTCCGTGTGCATGTTGATGCATCTCATATAGCATTGGGTGCAGTGCTAGTGCAGCCAAGACCAAGAGAAATTAATGATCCCGTAGCATTTGTAAGAAGGAAGTTGTCCAACGTAGAGAAGAACTATAGCACGATAGAAACAGAGAGATTAGCTATGGTATATGCATTACAGAAGTTCTGCTTGTTGGGGGCCCATTTCAAAATGTTCATTGATCAATTCGCACTAAAATATTTGGTGAATAAGCCTGTTTTAGGAGGACAAATTTGTCGATGATTACTATTATTCTAGGAGTATTACTTGAGAGTTATAGTAAAGCAAGAAATATTGAATGTTGGGCCTCATCATCTTTCAAGAATAGGGATAGGAGAAGAACCCAGAAATATCGAAGATAACCTGCCAAATGCACAATTATTCACAATTAGAGTCATAGATGTTCACTTTGAAAATATTATTTAGTTTCTAGCCACATGAATGGCACCCATGGAGTACACTATGAAGAAAAAGAATAAATTTGTGGTTTGCGTAGTTGATTTCTTATTGATTGCCAGACCCTTGTAAAAAATGGGACTATATGAAGTACTAAGAAGATATGTCCCTGAACACGAAAGATAGAGTATTGTTATAAAATCTCATGGATGAGTTGTAGGTGGTGTTTTTAGGAAAACTAGTGTCTTTTCGAACAACTAGCCCTCTAGGTTTGATAGCTACCTTAGAAACAATAGTTTAAAGAAATTCACAATTTCTTCTATGTATAACAGATAAGAGAAAGACAATGGGACCAACTTGGAACTTCCACTTAATCCCTTGCTTGATCTTTCTCCCCCTTGATAGAGCTTGCAACTCCTCCCCCGTACCTATCCCACTTGCAGAGTACTTGTAGAAACATAGTAACAAAGAACCATCAAATCATCTTGGTCTATTATATCATAATAATTACAAAATCAGATGTATAATGAACATACAATAGCATTTACAAATGAGAAGATTCACATTGCACAATTATATGGAAGAAAACTTGAAGAACTTTATTAAATAGAAGGGAGAATTACAACCTAGTTGTATGATCCAACATCATCCTCCCAGCATCAATCCCTCTTCACCTCATGAAGTATCAATATCACACCAACAGTACAATGCTCTT
>APFE030624706.1:3332-31519 GCA_000404065.3 Pinus taeda
AATAGTTTAGCCGACATTACCAATACTGCATACCAAAACATGGTAATGGCTTCAATTGTAAGACAAGGGGTCTCATCACGAGCCAGCTTGTTCGGTTAGATTACTACCAGTGAATGGCGTTGTCACTTAACTGGCCACCACACCAGGGCAATGACTTTTTATCTTACAAAATTGCAGAAAAAGAAAATAAATACAAAATGTGAAAAAACATATTTTGAATTCATTATGTTAATCGTGCTCTTAAGTGAATGGGACAATAGACAATGATATGGTTTAAAGGTATCCCTGCCGAAACTATGGACGTTTGCTGGCAGCAGAGGCTCTACCTGTGAGAAAGGAGTTAATTTTACTAGCTGATTTGGAAAAGTTCTCTGTTTTATCAATACCAACCAACAAACGCTAATTTAAAATCTAGAATGTCTATATTTTTAACAAAAGAGGAAATTAGCGAAGAAAGTTTTGTTTTGTCTAGAGTGAACTATACCTAGTTATATTAGAATTTTTCCCCTTTTGAATAAAATTTCTATTTTGAAAAAGTTTAAGTATTTCTATACTTTTCAGAGATGATTGTTTCTTCCAGCGAATCGCCAATTGTTGTGCCATACAACAACCCCCCATTTCATATCATTACTATTCCAAAAATATAATGTGAAATGGGTCCCTTTTAATTTTTGTTTTAAATTGGTATCAATTTAAAGTTCTATTTCAAAAAGGCCTGAATAAAAGAAAACATTATTAAAAGGCCTTTTCAATAAAACCAATCAAAAAACCCCAATGTAAAACGATTTATCTTTATCATTGCAATAAAGTGATCGCAAGATCGCATATCGCAATGACAAAGAGAGCACAACTTAAGGGACATCTTGATTTTCGTCGATGCGAAATCGCTATGGGATATCGGCAAAGCATAAAGTAACACAATTAACAACCCTTGCTCCGATGTGATGCGAAATCGGCAATCGGAAATCGGCGATAATACATAAAGTGCAAATAAGCTCCCCCTCGCCCGATGCGATGCGATATCACTATCGGCGATCGGCGACTCACCATGCCCTCATTCTAAACGGCCCTACTCGCTATTCCCGACGCGATGCGATATCGCTATCAGCGATCGGGGATTTCAAACGAAACCAAAGAAATAACTTAGGATTTCCCCGATGTCCGATTGCGAAAAGGGTAAAAAGCGCAGTTTTCAAAGTAAAAGTCATAAAGGCAATTTAATATGATTTATTCGTATTTAAGGCAATATCCTTTGAAAAGCCGTTCATCCGCGTTCAAACCGCCAAATCACCCAAGGCATGCTTCAAATAAATCATTCGGCCATTAACCGAAACGACTGGTATTAATGAGATTGACAGGCCGTAATGACCATTTAATGAGAACAACAAGCTTGCGATCTATCCACGGATTTGATCCCAAGGCCACCTTAAGTCAATTGATCGCTATGAATGCATCCAGATATATATACTTCATTCTGTTCAATTCATGTTATTGTTGCCTGTGTTACGCCTATCTTTCGCTCTGTGCAGGATTCTTCCATAGAGACAGAATTAAGTGGGATGGGAAAGAAGTCCAAGAAGACTACAATGCCTACTACTTCGCCAGCCGCAGGGCAAGATGTTGTTGATCCAAGCGGTAAGAACAAAGGGCTTATATCAGATACGACTTGCTTAGGACTTACTAGGGTCACTTGGCAAGGAACATATAATTTGATTGAAGCCGAAGAGACAAAGGTGACCGGGATAGAATCTCATGCGATAGTACCAGCAAATCTGAGGCTAATTTAAAAGAATTGGCCAACTCCTTTCTGCACAAAATAGCGGCCCGGGAGCAAATTCTCCCATATACGGATGTGGTAAGGTGGGAAATCCAAGAGCTCCCAATTACCAACAAATTGTTTAGCACTGCGGACGGGAGGATTTTCGGTTCTTTTCGAGCCGAAGATCTAAGGAAAATGTATCACCTACCGGCAGAAGAGAAAAAATATAACGCGACATTCCTGGAGAAATTTAGAGCAGAGAACGAGACCGAGTCTGAACCAATTCGAGGCTAGAGACAAAATCCAGCAAAGCACAAGCATGAATCCTCGGGTAAGTACTCAGTTGACTCCCTATTTTCTCCTTACTGCTATGCTGGAATTATGTTGTGTAGGCATTGCATGACTCCGCCAATTTTACCATAGAAATGGTCCCCTTAATGGAGGCGGCATGTAGTGGCGAAATTATGGATTGGGCGGTTATATTACCCAACAAGTTAGCCAAAGCCATTCTCGATTTCAGGTTTAACTCTCGCGTCACAGATAGGTTCATTCCACCATTTTATTACAGTGCCTATGTGATGGATGTATTATGTTTTAATTCTGAGTTTCCGGTACTTGGATGGAGGTGGACGTCGCAAGACCCCACACCCATTCACATATATCATCAAAAGCTGTGGAAGACCAATTATAAGCACCATCTTTATCAAATCTGCAACGGTTTTATGTTGCCAATTCATTACTCCATTTTTGATAAACCTGCCCCGAAGATTTTTGAGCAAGCAGGGGCAGATTTGACCGCAGTAGAAAGTTGGTTTGGGGAGGAGAAATTCACCTACATCAGAGTTTTTGGCAGTCAGGCCAGGCCGCATGTGCTCCCACTTTACATCCCTGATAAGTTACTTGCTAGGGAAGTAGCTTATCAAATCAATGCTGACAAGGTTACTCAGACCCTGAAAAAAGCGAAAAAACATGTTTGGCCCTCTTTTCCCTTACGAATTGGAATTTATACCCTGCATGATATCAAACATGTAGAGAAGGAAGCTGGGAAAATAAATTCGCTCACTCTGGCTACTCTGCCAAGCAGGCAGTATGATCCAAGGAAAATCGCTTACAATGCGCTCGACCAGGCCAAATTGGCCAAGGTCGAGCACAAAGAGGACAAATTAGAGGATTTGTTTGCATCGGCTGAATCGCTGTATCAAGTTAAGTCGCTTTCCAGAAATGTGTACAACGATGAAGGGCTAGTCGAATTTAACAGAATTAGAGAACAGAGGTTGCAAACTCTGCCTCTAGACCTGTTAGCAACTAGTCCGAAAACGACAAAATCAAGCGAACCTGAGCAACGCAGTAATATGCCACCTCCTACTACATCAAAGCAGTAGGAGGAAGTGCATAATCAGAGGCAGGAAGACACCCAGGAAAATGTGCAGTGATAAGAAGAAACCCAGGCGAAAGCCCAAGAAGAGAGCAGCTCTAAAGTTAATGATGATACACTGGTTGATCTGAATTTTCTCCAGCAATGGCAGCAATTCAATACAATCATCAGCAACCTAGAGTGCTCAAGAGATGATGAGGTTTCTAAAGAAGGCAACACGCAGGAAGCGACATCGAAACCGGTTTCGGGCGAAACCAGCGACCTACCCAAATCAAAAGAAACAGAGATAATTCCTAAAGATCCATCGGGCGAAATAATTTTGCAAATCGAAGAGATTCCCCCTTTGGATCTATTTTATAGACCTAAGCATAAAGCTGTTGTAAAGCGACAGAGGAAAAGGAGAGGAGCTGATCAACCTTCTCTATTCCCTGAATTAAGAGTGACGGGCAATTTTGTGTGGAAAGAAGAATTCGACCCCTCTGTTGACTTAACCAAGCTATCGCAATACGTTGGAGCATATTCGGCGGCGACCATTGATAAAGCATCGGAGGTGAGGAGTTTATTGAAAGCGAAGGATCAAGACATATTTTCGTTACAGGCGAAATTATCGGAAGTTCAGCAGAAGGCAGAGCAGGCGGAGCAGGAATTTCTAGTGCAGCAGCAAAACAATCATCAGCTGAATAAGCAATTACAAGAGGAGAAACAAAGGATTAACGAAGGTGCAATCCAAAGACAAAAGGAACTATCGACAGCATTGGAGCAATTAAGAATATCAACTGAGGGAACAATGAAAGCTAAAGATGAGCAAATCGCTCAATTGTCCAATCAAATTGAGCAAATGAAAAGCTCCCTCAGGTAGATGAGTTCAAAGCAGAAGCGCTTAAGTTAAATAAGGCATTGATTAATCAGGTTAAGCTCCTATGTCAGCAAATTACACAAGCAGAACCATTGTGCGAGTTAGTAGCATCCACAAGCGAAAAAGTAGAAAAAGCAAGGACCGATTTGGATCAGGCCAAAGAAACACTGACAAATTTTATAGAATGGCAGGATTCCGATCAAGGCCAGGCAACTAATCTACCGAGAATTCTGGAATATCACAAAGAAATATTATTCACAGAATGGCAATCACAGCTAATGAAGGCAGAAAGAGCGATTTTCAGATGCAAAGCAACCATTGGAAATTTGGTTGAATTAGTAAATAGTACGCTTTATTTCTCTAATATGATTTCCCAATGTACTCCAGGTCAATTAACAGCGACAAAGATGTTGGAGCATTCATGCTACCTGGAACTGGAGAAAAACAGAAGATTAATCGCTGGAATCAACAGTTTAACATGGGATGCTTATTGGTTCTTCTTAGTGAAGCCATACAGCCAAAGAGCCGCCTTTAAATGCCTCACAGATGCTGTCGGGTATATCATACCCGACATTAAGGATGCCACCTTCGCTGCCCAATTCAGCTTGCACCTCAGCAGACCGCCAGAAGTGGAGCCGATGCTTGCGATAAGTCAGCTCAGGTTTAAAGGCAAACAACCTGAGTCATGATTCACATCGTCGACTGCCAGATCGCCCCAGAAAAATAGATCGCATTTATTGATGCCAATTTAGTAGGATTTTGTTTAATAGATTTTTTAGCTTAGTAGTATTTATAGACCCTTTCATGCATTTAGAAAGGGTCGTAAATTTTTTTATATGACTTAAACCCTGAAGTTGCATTATTGTACTTCAGGGATATTCTTTTATGAAACTGGACCAATTATTCTGAATTTAATGAGGGAGGTTTTTAATGCAAATGTGCACTACTGTCATTGTTTAAAAGCATTTATGTGTTGAAGAAGGAATTTTGAATAGCGATTGATATTTCGGATTGATTGCAGCTCACATCTGTCTATTTTCTGCGCTATATCATTTGTATATGGAATTGTTGTTTAACTGACTCTGCTATTATCGCTTTTATATATATTTGTGTGTTGTTTGTGTGTGTGTGTGTGTGTGTGTGTGTGTGCTTTTGCGCATCCTTTATGATTCCACTATTGGTTGTTTATGATTCTCCCTTTCAATCGTATATATGTATCGATGATATAAACAGTGAATGCAGTAATTTGTATTTATCGCTTCATTGTGACTATTCATATGAATTAATCTTTTAATGATTGAATATCTTTCTTTATTTTACAGAGTCATCTACATGCCTGTTAGATAGATAAAGATTATTTAACACTGCATTCCTAATGAATAAGTTGTTCCCGGGATTAGTATTAGTTTCCCTATTTTTGTCAATAGAATAAGCTAGTCGCCTATCACTTAAGAAAACTATTCATCACCCATCCATCCCTTTTATTTTATTACCGGGAAATTGGTCCCGTTATCTCCAGTCAGAGCCACCATCCCAAACGGAAAAGGAGTTGTACTAAGGTCCGGACCGGGTGGTTATCCCCCAATGTTGTTGCAGCAATTTTCAAGGCCTCAACAAGACTCTACACTTATGCTTACCAGGTACTTCCTTTTGGAATATGTAATGTTCATGCAACATTCCAAAGAGCAGTATTAGGCATTTTTTCTGATCTAATTCATGATTGTGTGGAAGTGTATATGGACAATTTTACTATTTATGGAAATTCTTTTGAAGAAGCTCTTAAAAATTTTGAAAAAGTTCTGAGTAGATGTAAAGAAGAAAATCTCTCATTGAACCATGAAAAATGTTTTACTATGTTTACTGAGGGAATTGTTTTAGGACACCATATTTCAAGAAATGGAATTAGAGTGGACACATCTAAAGTAGAAGTTTTTTCTAAATTATCAATTCCAACTTGTCAACAAGGTGTTAGGAGTTTCTTGGTTTCATTGGTTAGTATATAAGTGTTGGGTAGTGGATCCCCCGCGTAATGGTTTTGGGGCTTAAAGCCCACAATTTTGGGTAATGGTATTGTAAAGGCTCCGTGAAGTGCATGGAGCACGAATTTTAATGAGTCAAGTCAAAGGGTTTTCCTCCCTAAAATAATGTAAGGTAATATAAAGTGAGTCGGCCTACCCATGGCCCACGGACCATGGGAATGTATAAGTAGAACAAGGCTCTAAGGGTAGAAGTCAGCTTTAGAGGTGTTCAAAAGTGATATGGGTTTTTGAATGCGATATTCGCTCTGAGTCTATAAGTCTGAGTCTTGGGTTGTAGGAGTAGGAAGAGGCTCTGCAGTTGTGTGCACAGAGGCCTGGTAGAGTCCGCAGCTATGTGTGCGGACCCCTGCAGTTGAGTGCGCAGGGTGGAGTTGGGATAGTAACAAAATAGAAGTTTAATAAAAGCTAAGTTGATTTGGAAATATTGAGCATCTATCCGTAAATCTGTATTTTTATGGAAATAATAATGCAGTAAGGTTAAAGGATCTAGACTACACCTCTCTGCACTCTTTATAGAGCCACGCGAAGGTTAGATGGCTACGCAGAGCCGTGCAAGCACACAGGATCGGTTTGCGACCGGTCCATATCTCATCAAGACATCCCTAGGGTGTGGAAACTTGGTTCTAGCACCCTCCCATACTACCTCAGGTGAGACCTCAGTCCGCGCTCCACGAACTATTGCCGAAAGGGCCGATAGTTTCAGGATTTGTTTGGATAAAACACTTCTGAACCTAAGTCAGGCCCCAATAAGCCAAAAAATGGTTTCGTTGCTGGGACCAGGATCTGCCTTAGGGATGTTTGATGTCGGAATACTCGAACCCTACGAAGAAGGAAATTGAAGGGTGGTTAGATCAAAAGCTTCATGAATTCGTGGTACAAGAAAGCAAAACTCTGCAGATATTTGAGAAGAGGTGGCTGGATCACTACATATATACAGAAATCCATGAGATCTTCTTCACATCATTCTCTTTTGAACTGCACGAGTGGATTGCAAGGCTCGCTGATAGCCAGGGAAGGTACAAGCTCGATTAACCGATAGTGTAGACTCCAGAGTTATTACACAAACTAGAGGCATCAGAAGATAAGATCGCGCAGGTTGTGGACCATTGGCTCGATCAGATAATAGGAGGGTTTATCACTAAGTTCGTGATAGACACGACTGTAAGCTACAACGAAGCAGAAAGACATTTTCTCAAGGGACTGTGAGGTAAGTACATCAAATATTTGAATACCTGGATTAAGATGTTGTTATGTGAAAAACGGGTGATGTGAATACATTAATGATTGGAATGACGTGGAGCAGAAAGGTCTACAAAGGTATTGAAGGGTTAGGAAATAGTCCTTTAATTTCACCTCAGCGAGCGAGTGAGGAAGAGCGCACTCGGGTTTCTACGAGGAGTGCGGTCTGTTTGATAAGGCAGTGCATTCCAAAATTACCATCTCCACTTACGCCACCACTCGCATCACCTCCTTCACCCCCATCTTTGCCCATGCCACCTCCACCAAACCAACAGTTCATCATGGGGAGCATGATTAAGCTACACGTATTTAGAGGAGTAGGAAATGAGGACCCGGATTAGTTCTGGTTTGTGGTAAGAGCAGTGTGGGAAGCACAAGGGGTTACGGACGATAACATTAAGAAGGCCACATTGGTGAGCGCGTTTCAGGATCGCACTCTGACATGGTATATCAAGCACTCAAATGATCACCCAAGTGTAGGAATAGTGGGGATCTAGATTGCGTTGAACAAAGAATTTAGTTGGCCAAAATCAGAGACACAATTAATCATCAGATTTAAAGAGATCACAATGCTTCTAGGCAAGTCCCCCTGGGATCTGGATTAGAGGCTGAAGAGTATGATCCGTGAGACTAGTATAATGCTAACAGATGCGCAGCACCGCATGTGGTTTGTGGCATCTTTAACACTACACCTGAGGATAGCACTGTCACAGTAGAAGCTTTCAACCCAAGCCGGAGCCTTGGAAATGGCGATGAGGTTGCATGAAACACTAATACATGATCTACGGCTAGGAGTTCAACAGATCCACATGTAGCTACAGAATCTCTACCTAGAAATGCAGAGCTTGAAGCAGGATAAGGTGCCACAGCTAGAGGTGTGCGAAGAAGTGTGGTGCATAAAATGTAAAGGCCAGGGCCATGACAAGGATCAATGTTCGGTATTCGCGAACTACTTGGTAGGATAGGGACCAATGTCGTTGAGACCAGAGGCACATGTAGGACTAAGTGTGGCACCCGCGCTCTAGTGCGCGATCTATCAGGTGGGAGGAAAGCACACGACGGACAACTGTCATTTGTTGCAGAAGTATACGCAGACTCCCCAGTAGTTGTTTTGCAAAGATCAGTGGGCCACAACGAGTGTACTTGTCGCAGCTACAAGTTGATGATGGAGTGGACCCTAGCATATAGAATGCAGATGGAAATGTGAGGCCTTGACCCAGTTACGGGGATGGCATGCACTAGATATCAAGGATGAGGTCAAGGACAAGGAGGAATGGGGCCAAGAAGGGGCCGTAAACAATTAATCTGTTACAATTACGGAGGACCGGGGCACTACGCCCGCAATTGTACCAACCCGACAAGATTATCTTGTTCATACTATGCTCAATTCGATCACGAAGCAATATATTGTCCTACATTGATCGCGCAGATGCGAGAGAAAGGGGCACTTCAGCCTAATCTGATACATAATATTCAAATGATGAGGTCCAAAACGCGCGAAGAAGACCCCAACGTGAACATGGTGCTCAAAAGCGGCGTGACCATAGGGGAAGATAAGGGGAAGCAGCCTGAAGAAGATACATGGGTTCGCAAGGCTCCTACAAGGGAAACTAAGTTTAACTTGGAACGCGCAAAGGAGACATTTATGGAAGCTAAGAAGAGCTTCATGGAGGCCTCTACTTCAGGTAGTAAGGATCAACCAGAGCCAGGAATGGATCCTTCTATGCTTACTACCTTTTTAAAGACATGCATGAAATTGCTGCGCAATAATAGGGTAGTGAAGGGACTACAAGAATTGATAACTAGGTGCATAGGGTCAGGGGAACTGCGCGTAGTCCGAAAATTGGGGAAGCATACATTATGCATCAGGAGGGAGATGAGATTAATAGTGTAGATTGGGGAATATGAAATGGATCAAGTAATTCTAGACCTAGCTTTCTATGCGAATGTGTTACCAAAACAGACATGGGAACGTATGGGCAAGCTCGCATTGCAGTAGTCCCCTATTCAATTACAGATGGTGAACCAACAAAATATCTTGCCCATGGGGAGGTTGCAAGGGGTAACAGTGGACATCAAAGGCATGAGCACACAAACAGACTTTGAAGTGATAGAGATTGTTGATGAAAGCAATTTGTATCTCGCGTTGATAGGAATAGACTAGGCCACTGATATGAATGTAGTCATCAACCTGAAGAAGCGGAAGATGATATTCCAGAAAAAGTCTCTGCGCATAGTAGTTCCGCTACGATGACAACGACGACAAGCTTGGTTGCATTTACCAGATAACAGCACAAGACCAAGTTCGGGTGAACTCGACTGTAGATGGGAGAATCTCATGGGAGTGTGATAGTTCCTATATGTCATATTCAGATGAAGAAATAGAACGCTGGCAGAACTGATTGCATAAAGTGACAACGTTGAATTGCAACATGACGATTAGATCACTGCAGTGCGTGACGACCGAAGCAAGGGAACTGCCAACATATGATGGGGTAACCAGAGTGGATGAATTCTTAGTCAAACTTGAAAATGCGGTACCAAAATAGTAGCGGTACGATGTGCTGGAATGGGCGTTGTGCGCGACACCCACACGATGGTGGAGTACACATCAAAAGACTATGGGGAACTGGCACAAATATAAAAGATGGATGCGCTTACAGTTTGGAAGTCCCCAGTGACAAACATGAGCCGGGCAGCTAGGACAAAGCAGTTTGCACACCCATCTGTGTCGATGGGTGCAGAAGTGTGTTGTGCAAACACCTCCTAGACTAAGGATTGAAAATCAGAACCCGATGTGGTAGCAGGGAAGGCGACACACTCCACAAATGGTCCGTGACGGAGCATTCAAAAAGCAATGCAGATTCATGAACAAAGTTCACCAGATGAGACAAACCAACAGGGACCTGCGCGTACCGGTGATTCGATGGGCCTATAAGACCATAAGCAAATACTGGAGCACGAAAATGACCCCAACATTGGCAATAAGAGATGAAACTAGGAGGACAGAGAAAAATACCTAGACCACAACTCCCGTAGTAGGGACCAGACGTGAGGACCTGGGTAAAAGGATTAGGTAGTTACAGGAATCCATTCAGCGAAGGACCTTGAAACTTCGCGAACTCAATGAAGGGTGGGCATGGTTGAAAAAGAGAAGCGTCACATTGGATGAAGAAATCAACGAACTATAAAGAAACAGGGTACTAGTGAGAATGAAGAATATGATGCTACACAAGAAGATTAAACAATTGGAAAGGTAACTAAAAGAAGACTTTCTGAATGAAAAAGCTGGAAATTTGTAGCTGGATACACGCAAATCTAAGGATGGATTAGAGGAGTATGACCGCAAGCTAGTTGGTCGAATGTCGTGGTTAAGGCCACACCTCACTCTCAGGGGAAATTAGGAGAGTGTGTCGCATCTAGTAGCATGCGTAGCAGCGAAAATAGAGACCGTTTCATGGGTTATTCGCCAAGACACGATAACGGTGCACCAAGGGGGTGCAACCACGTGACTAGCCAAAGAGGAGATAGCCTCACCGCTCCATACAGTTGAAAGAGAGTGCGGGAGTATAAAATAGTATATTAGGGAGCTGAGTGACAACAGGGCTGCGTGCAGGGTCGGTATGTCAAAAGGGTCATGGTGGCACAGAAGGGGCTATGCTGCTACATAGACAGACAAGGAAGTGACCATTGGTGTCACTATTCATGACAAGATGTCTGAGTTAAGGCAAAATGGAGCAAGCGACGGGAAATTAAGACACGGATTCAGAACTAGATTTGAAACGATCTACCACCAATATAGCATTAATGAGCCAGAAAAGGGGGGAGAAATCAAATTTGAATCTCAACAGGCCTATAATCACAACTGGTCATCCACCGAATTAAGTTATTGCGCTATCCAATATATATGGACTCGTCAAACTTCGATGCTTTGAGAGTAAGCCCAGTGTTTGCAACATTTCCAAAAGAGATGTAGGACCTTCTGGATAACGTAATGTCGACAGCCAAGGATCCCATGTCGAGCCCAACGCCAACAGTGGGAGATTTATCAGAAATTCCTAGACAGGTAGCAGGACCGGTTTGGATGTCGCTGCAAAACCCGCGGTCTGGTAAGCGATCTATGAAAGTTAAGGGCAAGATGGTGAATCTTGAGATAAAAGACGGGATTTCATTTAAAATTTCATCCCTGGGTCGCATGCCCACGATGAAACTTGAAGATTGAGACCTCACCAACAACAACAACTCTCTTACAAAAATGCAGCACAAGCTTCAGCGGACATTAAGTATACTGAACCAGAGATCACAAGCTTGTTGCTCTTGCACAAAAAAGTTCACACATTTGACATCTCAGCTAGAGCTAAAATCCTATGAGTGGTCGCTTTTTGTTAACCTAGTAGAGCAGAATGAGCATCATCAGTTAAGCGAATTAGTATGGGCAATCGAACAAGAGCTTGAAGAAGTGTTACAGGAGGCAATGATGGAGAAAAAGATGGTAGTACGTCACTCACAGGGATGGCGCACTGCGAAGCCTTGGCAGCGCAACTCGCCACATCAACGAGGTGACTCAAGGGCAAGTCACAATGTTTGTGTTGGGGGCCTATTGGGCAGCGGATCCCCCGTGTAATATTTTTGGGGCTTAAAGCCCACAATTTTGGGTAATGGTATTGTAAAGGCTCTGCAAAGTGCGCAGAGCGTGAATTGTAATGAGTCAAGTCAAAGGGTTGTCCGCCCTCAAATAATGCAAGGTAATATAAAGTGAGTCAGCCTACCCATGGTCCGCAGACCATGGGAATGTATAAATAGAGCAAGGCTATAAGGGTAGAAGTCAGCTTTAGAGGTGATCAAAAGTGATATGGGTTTTTTAATGCGATATTTGCTCTGAGTCTGTATGTATGAACCTTGGGTTGTAGGAAGAGGCTCTGTAGCTATGTGCGCAGAGGCTTGGTAGAGTTTGCACCTGTGTGCATAGACCCCTGCAGCTGAGTGCATAGGGCAAGGTTGGGATTGTAATGGAACAGAAGTTTAATAAAAGCTAATTTGATTTGGAAATATTGTGCATCTATTCATAAATCTATATTTTTATGCTTCTGGTATATGTTTATGCATCTATTTACAGTTTATGATTGCGCGCACTTAATATGAATGTTAAATGATTGGTAAGAATATTAGGCCCCCAAATTTAAGTTAAGCTCTATAATAACAATGTAGTAAAGTTAAAGGATCTAGACCACACCTCTCCACGCTCTTTACAGAGCCAGGCGAAGGTCAAATGGCTATGCAGAGTAGTGCAAGCACACAGGATCAGTTTGCAACCAGTCCAGATCTCATCAAGACATCCCTAGGGTGCAGAAACCTGGTTCTAGCACCCTCCCATACTACCTTGGGTGAGACCTCAGTCTGCACTCTGAGGAATTTTGTTGAAAGGGAAGGTAGTTTTAGGATTTGTTCGGCTAAAACACTTCTGAACCTGGGTCAAGCCCCAATAAGCCAACAATAAGATTCATAGAAAACTTTACAAAAAATTCATCTCCACTTTTCAAACTACTCACAAAAGACTGTGAATTCAATTGGAATTCTGATTTCCAAAAGGCCTTTGAGTCATTAAAAGAGAAAATCTTTGAATCACACATTCTTAGAGCACCAAATTGGAAATTACCTTTTCACATTTTGACTGATGCTTCATACGCGGCTTTAGGAGTTGTATTAGGACAAAAATACTTAACTCCATATGCCATTTATTACACCAATAAAAATTTGACTCCTGTAGAGTTAAATTATATTGTCACAGAGAATGATTTTTTAGTTGTTGTTCATGCCATCAATAAATTCAGACATTATAGTACTGGCTATGAAACCTTTCTACATATTGATCATTCTGAAATTAGATACTTAATGAATAAATCAATCACTAATGGTAGAATCACTAGATGATTATTGTTGCTGCAAGAGTTTAACATTACTAATTTGGATCAACCTGGAAACAAAAGACAATTGTTGACTTTTTATCAAGGATTAAAAATGATAATAATGACATGCCTCTAGAAGATAATTTTCCTGATGAATATCTTTCTACGGTGTCTACTAAATCTCCATGGTTTACAGATATTGATAACTATTTCGCTACAAGAAAATTACCGTCATACTTATCTCCTCGAGAAAAAAGAAAGGTAATTCAAATTAGTGCATATTAGTCATGGATAAATGAAGAATCGTATAAAACAGGTCCAGGTTTGATCATTTGAAGGTGTTTTAGAGAAGATGAAGTACTAGAGATATTGAAAGCTTGTCATGATGAGCCATGTGGAGGACACTTCGCTGAAAAAAGAAATTCTTACAAATTCCTTTTCTTAGGGTATTATTGGTCTTCCATTTTTAAGGATTTCAGGGAGTATGTTAAGAGATGTGATAGTTGTCAAAGGATGGAGAAACATGGTCCTTATGATGAGATGCCTCTACAACCATAGGTACTTATTGAGCCTTTTGAAAAATGGGCTTTGGATTGTTTTGGTCCAATCAATCCACCTTCGAGACCAAAAGGTACATTCTTGTTTACACTGATTATGTTAGAAAATGGGTAGAAACTAAAGCACTTCTTTCTGCTATTGAAAATGTTGTAGTTTCATTTCTTTTTGAGGATATATTTACTCGTTTTGGTGTCCCAAGAGAAATTGTAATAGATCAAGGTACTCAATTCACATCCAAGTTGGTACAGAAGATAATGGAGGAATACAAAATAAAACGTTGGAAGTGTATTCCATATCATCCTCAAGCAAATGGATAGGTGGAGTCCACTAATAAATTCATTGAAGAAATTCTCACCAAAATTGTGCATTTGCATTTGGGTAGAAAAGCTTCCAGAAGATTTATGGGCATACTGTACCACATGGAGAAATACTACAAGACATACTCCTTATGAGCTTGTCTATGGAAAACAAGTCATGTTTCCTATTGAGTTTCAAGTCAAAACTTTCAATACAAAAGTCAAATTAAGTCTTGATCTTTCAGAGGCACAAAAACAAAGAATGGAGCAACTGAATAAACGTGATGAGATAAGAGAAGATGTAAACCAAAGAACCAATCTAGTTCAACAAAAAAGATCTAGATGGCATGACACAAATTTCAAAGAGAGAAAATTCTAGCTAGGAGATTGGGAATTATTGTTTGATTCAAAGTTCAAAGATTTCTAATGGAAATTTCAAACTCATTGGCTTGGGCCTTATGAGATTGAAACAGTCTTTGAAAATGGTGTAGTTAGGATCATAACTATTGATGAATAAAGGACCACTTTTATTGTGAATGGTCATCAAGTGAGAATCTATCATAAACCATTGACCCAAGAAGAATTTATCAAATATTTGCAAGATAATATTGACACCTTAAATTTTCTTCACATTTGTTCTAAATCCATTTTCTTTATATCCCACTCTTTTCTTTTCAAGAATAAAATAGCTACATAATTATTGAGCTTTTGCAGCTCTAATAGATTTCTGCACCCAATTTGACAGAAATTTCTGATGGAATAATTGAAAGAGTGATTGATTCCCTCCACTACAAATAATCTGAAGACAATACAAAGGACAACAACCAAAGGTTAGAAAGCAATAATTCAAAGGTATGCAACTCTTTAATTTGATAATAGGGATCAAAAACATTAAATATATGAATTATATAGACATCATACTACCAAAATTCAAAATCATTATTACTAAGAGTTGATAGTATCGTGTCAAATCGGATCTAATCTGCCATTCACTCCTTATCATTATACTAGCGCTCCAACCCACATCCCGATTTTATTGATCTGATCACCCAAATCATGCTCATTCATGCTCTCAACGATTAGATTATTTCGCACATCTGTATACCCTTACCATTTACACTCCCATCATTCACGCTCTCATCGTCATTGCTCTAAAACCCTTTGAAACCATCATACCCTGTCAAAACAAAACAGTCTTGAAACTAAGCTTCCCATCCATGGGGTTTATAGTCATAACAGAACCAGCAGGGAGAAATGTTTTAGAAGGATATCCATAGGAAAGAGAATTATTGTAGAAAGCGCAATGGTTGGAGTTTGTAGAGAAATTTGATGGTTTCCACAAAGAAGTAACCAAATCCTTCACCAGAGATTTTGATGGGGTGGAAGTCAAGATAGAAGACATAAAATTTACAGTCACAAAGTCCTTTGTTGTCGAAGCCACTGGATTTCCTCAAATTGCAGAAAAATGGTTTAAAAGTATACGTATTGAGAGGGAGGATTGGAAGGTTTTTCTAAAGAACCCTAGCATGGACACCACCATTTTCAAGAATGCAATTCTAAGCACAAAATTGAAAAGTAAGTGGAGAAATTTACTTCTGATAATTCAAAAAAAAATTACTTGCGAAGGGAGGTTTGGATGCATTTTTTTCTATTATATATGACTGGTGATGAATTTGATTGAGGACAATGAAATAAGTCTTCCATATTTCTTACTTAATAGTCTAAGAAAGATGTTAGGGAATGTTCAAAGGAAAATTTAGTTTATAGAGAGCACCATTTATCACCATGGTCTTGTTAAAATCCTCGTTGAATTTCATCTTAAAAATATGGGTGATAATTGGGAAATCTTTTTAGTGAGGAATCATTTTAAGGAAGATACCCAGGAAAAACCAAGAAGCAACAAAGCCAAGAGAGGGAGAAAAATAAAAACTGAAGAATCATCAAAACAAGAACAAAAACAACCACAGGATTCGTTAAAGAATGACATTCTTGCAGAAATTTTAGAGAATACAAACAAGAAATATGTTAGAAGAAAGAAAGTCAGCAAAAAGATAGAGAGCATACCCAAAAAATAAAAGCCTAAGATAGAAAGGAAGAAAGAAAAAATTCAAATGCCTCCTGTGACAAGCTTAATAAGAAGTACCAGGCTCAATTCAGAAACAAAAGAACTGCCTTCAAAAAGTATGGAGCATATCAACTTAGAAACAAAGGAAGATTCAAGGGTTTCTCCTCTGCCAACTTTCATCTCACCTCCTCAGAGCCCAGGCTAAAGAACTCCTAAAATTGATCCTATACAGCAGGAGATTTATGATTATATCGAGTCCTTGGAGGAAAGGGATGTAGAAAGAACATCAAATTTAAATCAAGAAGGCCAATTTAGTAAACCACAAGAACCTCCAGTGATAAATGTTTTAAAACAAGAAATTTTTGAGCTAGAGACACTAAACTGGTACATTCAGAAGGAGAATCAAACCCTAAAGGCACAGAGTGAAATCCAAATAGCTAAGAGTGACAATCTCCTTTTACACCTAAGTCTGTGGTATAAGAAAAATAAGAAGCTGAAGCAGAAAAATAGAGCTCTACAAAGACAATTCATAAACCTGAAGTACAAGTTTCTCATGAAAAATCCAAGGATGGCAGTGGTCGGAAAGAAATGGAAAAATATGAAGTTAGATGTACTTACAGAGGTCTCAAAAGAAATGTAGTAATTAAACAGGAGACATCAGTTTTGCGTTTTGCATGAGGACATGCAAAAACCTCAGCATGGGGGAATGTAGAGTCTCATGACTATTTTGTTTTTGACACCCTTTCCATCCATGTTTCCTCTTTTCATCATTTCTATCAACTCAAATACGAAGTAAGCTATAGATTTTGACATGGTGAGTTTCTCAAATGTCTTATTTTTCATATTTATTAATATGCCTCATTATTAAGTTAAAAGATTATAAAAGCTACATAATTAAGATGATTTTTCCATTGCTTCATGATTCTGCAGTTATCTCCATAGTTTTCTGGATTCTAGTATGCCAGCCGAGCAAAGAAGCACATGGGTAGATGGAGATTGATCTCCTCCTATTCGCCCGAGCCAAATCATCTAGGAAATTTCCTAGTGGCATAGTCAAAGAAGCAAGTCAACACATGGATAAACAGAGCAGCGAGAGTTCAGATAGATCACGACTCTCTTATTTTCTTTCCAAATAGAAAATCATTGAGAAACGTTATTACTTCGTTATAGATTAGAATTCAGATTAGGATTTTTTCAATTTTTCAAGGCATAAAAGTTTCAACCTGTTGAGCATAAATTCTATATATATAACTCTGTAAATAGAAAGAAAGGATGCATATGTAATCTTTAATTGATAGTTTGAAGTTTTATAACTCTATTCTTTTTAATTGAAGAAGTATTCTCGTCAATCTCATGAGTAGTTAGCTATTGAATTAAATCTCTAAACCTATTGTTTTATGGAGGGCCCCTGCAGACAGTTGAGGTTCAATTTTTATTTTTAGCTCAGTTCATTTCATTTTCGTTATTTCCATAATTGCATCATCGCAGCTTCAATTTATTTGTATTTTTTAATTTACGGTCTTTCGTTTGTTGTCTACCAATTTCAATTATTTATATGATTTCTAAAATAGAAACATGTATATAATCTTCTTCTTTTCATAGCAAATACTTTTGATTAGATTACATTTCTTCTGTTTTTGTTTTATTATTTCAAGTAGAATTTTTAATTGCAGTATGGAGATATCAACATAGGATGTGTTATAAATTTATTCTAAAATAGAAGTGATTTTCTTTTAGAGCATAAACAATTGCCTTTATAGAACATAAGTAGTTATTCATATATTTTAGAATAACTTTAATTTTAGTTTCTTTTCAAAAACACAATTTATATTAAATAAGTTTTCATAGAGTTTACAAAATAGTTTTGCTTTTCCATTACCTTGCATAGTAGCTCTTTTGAAACTAACGACGGTAAGTTAAGTAAGATCATGATAGATTGCCTTAATTTTCTTATCAGAATTGATCATAGGAATTTAATTGTAAATCTTGAATTTCATTAGGAACATAAGAATATAAAAAAATCCTTAAAACAAACACAATCATCATTCTAATAAACTCAAAAAGGCTTCTAGCATATATAGTGCACTTTATGTAAGTAGTTGAAGAACATTAAATTGAATAAATAACTATCTTATGAAAAAACAAAGCCTTGTTCCGTTTTTGTCAAGTCCAACATCATTTTTTCAATGATTTCAACCATATGTTGATAGGGAAAGAGCCCAAAATATTTCTATTGCAGTAGAAGATTTTTTGAAAGGAAAAGGGAGATACGAGGAGCGAGAGGATAATATTCTCATCATATTATGTGGATATCAAGGAAAACCCTTACTACTCCCAAATTTCATTCTTTAAATATACTTCATTGCTAAAGTATGTAGATGATACCACTCATAGATGATTTTATTTGAGAGGAAAAAGAAAAGGCAAGTTACAGTCTCATTTATCGTACGAATGATTACAGTAAGAAATTCGTCCAATTTTGCACAATTTTTTGAATTATTGAATAGTTTTAGTTTAATTGAAGATGAATCCATCCAAGGATTTGACCCATAAGGTACTTTTTCTAGTCACTTGGAATTCATGAGATATGCCAATTTATTCACAAGAAGTTTAGAATAAATGGGAGAGAATTAACTATTTAGAACACTTACCCAAGCGTATAATGATACGACATAAGAAAGTATTGATACTGAAGGAAAAATGAAACAAAGAGGTAAAATACTCACAAGCTATCATCCTAATTAGGAACCACAAATTAATTGAAGTTCCTATTCCACACAGGGGAAAAAGAAATAGTTGTTATAAGACGAGACACAAATGACCAACACTCGAGTGATGATGATGGACAAGAGTCACCCCCTCACGTTTCTCATAAAACAATTGCATGCAATTTCATCATCTAAAAGAAAAAGTTTGATTAAAAATAGGTCACGGAATGTAGAAGGACCCATGGATATAGAAGTAGATAGTAATATAGTTCCCGAGTGGGTAATGACCCAAATTATTGACCCTGATGATATTGAAGCTTCCAGCTGATGAGTTCATTCTAGGAACACATTGAAAGTTGTAACTAAACATTGTTATATGGAGAATATTGACTTCAGAGGGAGAAAGTAACAAAATTTGACATGACGCCTTAACTAAGAGGCTATTATGATCTGCTAACTCTGATATTGATGATCTATTTGGGATATGACTTGAGTCCTTGGGAAGAGATATTGCAAAAGCATGTGAAGAAGCTATAAGGTGAGTTTACTTGATTATGTTGTACCTACAACTTCATGATTTGATCATGGAACACATGGCTTGATCAAGCATGAGAAAATAATTGATATTAGAAAGCTAATATGACTCTATTGACGGTGTTGGATATTGCCAACATTGTAAGGGGATATCCCCAATGTGAAGTCCCAATTAGACATCACACCGTTTGTTGTAGTAGTCCCATCTGATCATACAGTCTAGCCACTACTGGAATGATTTAAGGATATGCCTTGGATACTAACCAACACAAGAGAACGCACACTACTTTGGGGTAGTAATAATGTGAGCTTTGTGAGACATCAAATGTAAGGTATGTGAGCGTAACTTCCATGGCTGGTGAGGGATGAGCCAACGGTTAGAAAAATAAATATTACTATCCTAAAGGGGGACCCAGAAATAAAGAGAAGGACTTGTTGAGTACCTGCAGATTAGTCCACATAGTAAACAAGAATCGTTAAAACATAACAACATTAATTCAATAATAGCCATATCTAGGCAACAAAATAGTTCATTAACTTAGTATGTAAATAAAGCAACATATACCATAAACATAACGAGAATAGTCCAACTACATCTATGATACATGTATGAAGGAATGTTGACTCATTAAGATTTTGATTAAAAGTGTAAGATCCCAAGTAGATTAATAAATGGATGAATCATTGTATCCAATAGTGGAAGATGAAGCCACAACTTTCGTCTCCGAAGAATGATCTTTCTCCTATGTCTTACTAGAGAGGCCAAGGAAAAATCTCTAGAACCTAAAGACCTTCCAAAATCCCATGGCCCAAAAGCCATTTTCTTGACTTATGAGGAGTTATTTATAACAAACACAATGACCTTTGAGCTTCCTCGTGACTCTTTAATTCTTATGACTATTCACATTAATTACATGATTCTTTACATTCCAATGTGTGGCTTATCATATTCCACATGTGTCCCTTGGACTTCATTGCATAACATTTATTACATAATACAATTTACAAATGAAACAGTGGCCTAATAAGACAAAAATGACTACGGACACAAAACATCAAATAGTTAAATCATTTAATTCTTCATGGAGTTCACTCGTAATCTAGGTGTTCCATGCTCTAAACTCCTTTGTGATGGCTTCTACCTTGATTGGAAAGTCCCATTTGTAGCACATATTCACCTCTAATGCCTCCATTAGTATGTTCTTGGAATTTGACTGTACATTATTCCATAGACATGAGAGCTTCATCTGTGCTTTGACTAGTGCAAAGACATATTATTGAATAATTTCTTTGGCTACCTCCAAGCCTCTGTCGCTTGCTTGATTTGTTCAACATATTCATTGATCTCCTTAAAGATGACCTCCCTGCCTCTGATTTCTTCAAGAATTTTGATGGCGAGCATTTCGTGCTTCTGTGTTAGAGACTCAATCCCATTATGCAGTCAGTTGTATGCAGCCATAGTACTAACCGACTGTGCTCCCAGATGGGATTAATTTTGTAGGTGGAGTCTCAAATGAACTTTTTCCATTTCTATAGACACCTTGTCCTTCCTTTCCAAATGATTCGGGGCATTTGGAATCTCACTCTTGCATCTGATCAACTACTCTATTTTTTATCTTCAAGAGCTTCACCACTTCTTGCGCATTCTTCTAAATTCCAATGAGAAGAGCCACAAATATTTGTATAAGTATCATCTCGTTATAGTCATGCCATAGTTTCCTCCATTGACCTCAAATTTTCTTGCATGGATGACTATCATTCCGTGACATTGAAGTTTTCTGATGACAACTATTGTTTCTTCATTGTAAGATGTTCTACATGTTGCTTGAACTTAACAAGTTCTCTTCTCAACCTGGAATTCTCATTCAATAAGTACTCTAAGTTGTCCTCTGTCACCGTAGTGAATGCAACATTTGCTACCATAATCACCCTCATATTTCTTTTAGCATTGGCAGTGATCACCCTCTTTGTAGACACAGAGACTAGATTTTGGGGATCCTTTGAGAAGTATCTATACCTCTATTTCACAATCATCTTCCTCAGTTGATCGAATGTTACACTACATACATATGTGACTCTATCTAATGGTGGAGATGTGATCCCCATCTCTACAAATGGAAGATGATCCTCTGCAAGAGGATGCTCTCCTTGAGTTCCCAGTTATTCTCCCATCATCTTCTTCTTTGAATTTCTCCTCTTCCATCTCTTGATTCAACTTTTATGTTTCCCATATCCATGTTTCTTCCTCCTCCTAAGACTTCCTTTGTTTCTCTTCTTATATCCTCCTCCTCTCTTCTTATTCTTCTTGTTGTTTCTCTTTAAGAAACTCATCCTATTGCCTCTTCCTCTCCTCTTCTTTTGTTTCTCCTCTCTCCATCTCCTCTTGAATAAATCCCAAGTTTAAGGGATCAACCTTCCATTTCTTACTACTCTCACCTATCGAGGAATATCTGGTCCTTTTCTTGGGAGCTAGTTTCCTTACTTAAGGTGTTATCTCCTCCTCCTCCTCCTATTGAAAATATTGAGTTGGCGGATCATCGGGTGAACTTGCCTCCGTCAATGGATGTGTCTTCGTGTTAACATTGTACTAGTTCTTTATTCTATCATCCTCTGTTATGGACATAGACAAGTACCACATATTGTGACCGATCCTTTAACAATGTTTCCTAACAATTCACCTAGGATCATATCCATGCAAATATTTAGTAGTGAAGTGTGGGAAATTAAGCTCCTATATCTCTGCTTCCATGGCCTTGTGACTCTTTAACTCATATAATCTGATCCTCAATGGAAAGATAGGCCAAGGGGATTTCTTCCTCTTATGAAGAATCCCTGACAATCACTTGTCCAGCTGATGTACAAATTCTTGCATGACCACTTTGTTAGTCACATATCATTGCATAAGATGAGGGGATATCTGATAAGTGAAGCACCTAATGTATGTAACCTTTGGAGCTGCAAAATATTCTATGATATCTCAAAGTGACTCTTTTACCTAATCTATCATGCAAGGAGGATCGATCTCAAAACACATGTGAAATATGCATCCAAAGAAGTGTTCATCTAACTTGTCATATACGCCTCTGAAGCTCAACTCAGATAACTCTCTATAGTGAAAGTATATTGGGAACTTGTCGTCATTGGTCCAATACCAATTCATTTCCAAAAACGCCTATTGTGCATAGATTCCGTCTATGAGAAATACAGGTATGTAGAATTATGGTGCTTGGCTCACTCGTAAAGATGTTTTTGTCTGCCCAATTTGACACTCTAACTCAAATGCTAAGATATCCACCCAATTGAAAACCTTCCCACAAGTCACTATTATATTGAGCATGTATATCCAATTCTCTTGAAACACCTCAGTTTTCTTAAGCTCATACAAACGATAATACATAGGTATCACTATTGATAGACATCTCTTGGGATCCTTGTTAGATAAACCCCAGATGGGTAATGGCGAAACTTGAAAATTTCTCAAAACCGTTGTTTGATAACATCAGTGGTGTCAAGGTTTTTCCATCTAGTGTAAAAGTCATCATTTTTGTAATTTGGTGGGCTTGATCATCTTGTAATATGTTTGCAACTCTTCACCGTAACAGGTGGTGAGTTGTCTACCACTATCACTGTGAAGCACAAGGTGACAATCATCCATATGTGTAATGATCCATTCAATTACTTCTACACATGACATGACCAGTAATCTGCATGCAATCCTACGCCTCTGATACTTATTGATGTTGATGTATTCATGCAAATATTCTAAGTCCCTAAGAAACCTCTCCTACATGAATGTGCTATATATTTTTCTCCAAGTGACATGTGTGCCTTTATCAATGATGTATTGAATACCTGTGTATATGGAAACATTAGGCCTTGTAACTTCCATAAGTTCATCAGTGCTTGCTTCTAAAAGTTCTTTGGAGATCACTTTGCAAGGAAACATGTCTCCAATAGATGACGACAAAGTGGTAACACATGTAGCATCAACACTTGTTTGGGGCAACACATCCATAGTGATAAATCTAGCTTAAAACAACCTAACTATGTAGAAATACATGTAAATCACATTCAAGATCCATCACAAATGATAAATCATGAAAAAATATGAACAACATCACAAAATAACTTGCATGAAAAAGAAAATACACATGCAAAATAGGAGGGCACACTTTCAAAGCATGAAGAGGACATGCATGGACATTTGGGGCTTCGTAGTGCACTCATGAACTCAATAAAGGAATAAAAATCAACAAGGGTGCACTTTCGCACCCTAAATGGTCAAAGGGATGGGGAAAGGGATGAAGGTTGAGGTAAACAAGGCTTTGGTCCTTCACAATGTGCCCATGCACTCAAGGCAAAGGAGGGCACATTGTCATATGCCAAAGCGTTGAATGATGAAGCTTCATGCCTTCGTGATGCACTCATGCACTCTAAATAAAAGAGGGAAAATTGTAGCACTCTGAAGGGTTGAAGATAAATGTTTTGTTCCTTTGTGATGTGCTCAAAAAGAAAACTTGGTCAAATAGGGCGCAGTTTTTTAGGTTGATGGGGCTTCGATCTCAAGAAGTGTGCTTTTCCTGTTAGAACATTAGAAATAAGTTCAATCAATAAGATTCGATGATAATATGAGGAAGATAAGTGTCTGAAAGGCTTCATAGTTATTGTCTCATGCCCGATGGAAGATAGAATGTTTTAAGAATGTGAAGAGTTTCTTGAACGCAACAATGAATTAACACTTGCAACATGAAGATTCAGTGAAAACACCAGTAAAAAAAACTAAAAAACAAGTGATAGACAACAAGAAAAGAAATATTTGATAGTGAAGTCATTAACTGCAATAGAAGGATTTACATGCAAACTTACTTGTTGCATTGGTTGATGAAGAGCTTCTTGATTTCCTAGTTGTGCACTCAACTCAAATGAAATGATTATGTAAGGAATGATTATTTGAGTTTATTTAAATAAATTAACATGAAAAGTTGATCCATGCATGAATGCCACTTGTCATCACATGGACAGGTTAGCTAAGAGGAGTTAATAAGGCTCCTCTTTTCTAGGAGTTTTCGCTCATGCAACAAGTTGGCTCATGCATGCAACTAGACAGAGTGCATGTATTTGACATAAAGTAGTGCACCTAGGTAGGGTGCACTTGCTCAACATGAAGGAGTGCGCACAAGTAGGGTGCACTCCTTCATCCTAAAGGAGTGAACTCAACTCAAGTGCAAGTCTTCGTCAACTTGAAGTAGATTTTTTCTTTTGTGAATGGTTTTATTTCTTTTTGGTTGATTTTTCATTATTTTGAGTGTTTTTCTAATGTGTTCATGGCAATAAGGCAAGTTTCTAAGTTTAGAAAGATAATGAGTTCACCTAACCATTAATTAATTAAATCAAGTGCTTTCTAATTGTTAAGTGATGAGGCTTAGGAAACATTGACGTAGGAGGATGTGATGCTAGGAGAAAACACATAAATGACAAAACAAATGACATGATGACTTAAGGGGGCTTGAAATGACAATTATCATAGGCTCTAAAATTGGCATAGGAAAAAAATTTGGAGGTTCGTTGTCACAGCGACAACACTTGGAAACACACTAGGAGAACCCCAACTTCTCTAAAATGGTTTCACTGTAAGCACAAAGTTTCATTTCTTCAAGAAGTATTGATTCAATTAGTAGATCACCCTCGCTCCCCATTCTACAAGGTTAAAGCTATAGTCTCCCATGTTCCAATACTCACCGTAACACAACAGTATAACAAATCATATCATTATCATGTCAATGTAAGTAAGGGTAACATAGTATGGTGGATGAAATAATGAGAGTATGAGTCTTACATCTTTGGTGTTTCTCCACTACCACTAGGCCTAGATAGTACCCAGATGGAGCCTCTTCTAGAACACAAACATTTCTTTGTTGTCAGTGAGCTTGGACAGTTCCCCAATGAAGTCGCTTGCTTCGCCTCCATGCGTAGGAAGCCTTTCTATTCTTTCACCCTTTATTTTTTACTTTATTTATTATAGAAATATGCATATTCACTTATTATTTTCATAGGCAGAAGAGGGATCCCAACTTATTGAGAGCAAAGGAGTTGTTCCTTCAAAGATAGGTTTTAGATCTCTAATGCTTTCATCACTAAAAGTTCCCCCCTTATCTTACTCTACACAAGTAGATAAGCAAGAACACACACATATTCATAAGTGTAGGTTTTAACCCCGTACAGAAATTACCTGCATACGAATTCTAAAACACAGAAAATAAACAATGCGAGATCATAACACATAAAACACATATACATAGAGATTTTTCCTTGGATCCCAAAACCGGAAATACCAACTTGATTTTTCATTATATTCCTTTCAATGTTACAATACATATTTATACATGCCGAAGCATCCAATAGCATGGACCTAAAACCATCACGTTCAATACCATGGACCGAAAACCATCACGTCCAAAAACATGTGCGAAAATCATGCACAAAACCATAGGTGGGTCTGCCCAACCTAACATAGGGTCCAAAACCAAAATTTTCTGGGGCACTGCCTCGGACCCCATAAAGTGGGGTTACGGGTGCCCTTGAAACCCCCTGTTAACTACGTGGAAAGAATATAACACAACCCAACATTCTCCTACTTGTTGTTTTCTTTCCATAGAGGGCCACAAGAGAGCTGAGTCATTTTCCTAGCCCTGAAATACCCATTGTCTCTCTACACCAAGAGAACTTCTCAGAGCTCACAGATTTTGTCAATGCATCTGCAGTATTCTTCAAAGTGTCCACTTTTACCAGCAACACCTTTTTGTCTTCTATCATATCCCTCACAAAGTGTACTGAACATCAATGTGCTTTGTCTTTGAATGACATGCAGGGTTCTTTGCCAAGAAAATTGCACTTTGGTTGTCACGGTCTATCCTTATAGCTTCCTGTACTAACCCCATACTTGAACACAATCTCTGCAATGAAACTGCTTCCTTGCTTGTGTGAGTGGTTGCCATGTATTCTGCCTCTGTAGTTGATAGTTCCACTACAGATTGTTTCTTACTCATCCAAATGATTGCACCTCCAAATAGGTTAAACACATACCCACTTGTAGATCTTCTCTGATCTAGATCTCCAGCCCAGTCTGCATCAACACAGCCACGGATATCCAACACTCTGTCCAATCCTGGTCTTCCTTGGTAGCACAAACTATATTCACTAGTGCCACGCACATACCTGAAAACCCGCTTCACTATTGTCCAGTGCTCCTTCCCTGGTTTTGACATAAACCTACTCAATACTCCCACTGCATGTGCAATGTCTGGTCTGTTATAGACCATTGCATACATCAGGCTATCGACTGCACTTGCATATGGAACATGGGGCATGTCCTCTTCCTCTTCTTATGTCTTGGGACATTGTTCAGCAGATAGCCACACACCTATAGGAATAGGAACCTTCACCAGTTTACTATCCTACATATTAAACCTCTGCAGTATTGTATCAACATACTTCCTTTGGTTTAACTAGACCTTCCTCTTTGCTCAATCTCTTTTAATTTCTATGCCCAAAATATAATTTGCAACACCAAGATCTTTCATGTCAAATTTGGAGGACAATTGGGTCTTCAAATCCTGGATACTTTCTTTCTCATTTCCAACCAGCAACATATCATCCACATACAAGACCAAATTAACACGGTCACCAATTAATTTAAAATACACACAATGATCTGCTTTGCTTTTGGTGAAGCCAAGTCCCTGTATAAATGTATCAAATTTCTGATACCACATCCTTGGTGACTGTTTTAACCCATACAAAGACTTCTTTAATTTGCATACCATTTCTTTCTTACCCTTCGCTGCAAAGCCTTCAGGTTGCTTCATGTAGATTTCCTCTTCCAGATCCCCATGAAGAAATGTTGTCTTCACATCCATTTGTTCTACCTCAAAATCAAAAGCAGCAGCAATAGACAAAAATAATCTAATAGAAGTTACCTTGGCAATAGGAGAAAAAATATCACCAAAATCAATTCTCGGCACCTGGGAATAACCTTTTGCTACCAACCAAGCTTTGTATTTCTCCACTTTTCCTTTTTCATTTGTCTTTTTTTTGAGAACCCATTTGCTTCCAATGGGTTTCCTTCCAGACGGCAACTCCACCAGATCCCAAGCCTCATTTTTGTGCAAAGATGCCATTTCATCAACCATGGCCTCTTTCCAGAGTGTTCCATCCTATGAATCTAATGCTTCCTTCACAGTTCTAGGATCATCGTTAGTAATAGATAAAGAAAAATTTGAACAGAAAGTAGATGGACTATACCTTTCAGGCTTCCTTCTTTCTCGAACTGATCTTCTCACAGCGGGAGTTTGTGGCTCTTCATCTTCTGATTCCTCCTCTACTATAAAGTTTGATTCTTCCTCCTTTAGCTCAAACTCTATCTTCTCAAGTTCCTTTCGTTGGACTTCATGTTTAATAACATATTTCACCTCTCTGAACACCACATCTCGGCTGTACACAACCTTCCATGTGACTGGGTTCCAAAGCTTATAACCTTTAAACCATCCTTATACCCAATTAAGATGCACTTTTCAAATTTACTATCCAACTTGGTTTGTTTCTCCTTTGGAACATGTACATATGCATCACATCCAAATACCCTCAGATGTGAAAGAGAATGTTTCTTACCAGTCCATACCTCTTGTGGAGTCTAATCCTCCAACACTGATGAAGGTGACCTGTTGACCAGGTAACATGCAATATCCACCGCCTCTACTCAAAATTCCTGTCCTAACCCAACACCACTAAGCATGCTTCTTGCCCTTTCCATCAACGTATTATTCATTCTTTCTGCAACTCCATTTTGTTGAGGT
>APFE030624706.1:32298-57559 GCA_000404065.3 Pinus taeda
CTCTGTCTGGTTTTCCACCAGAGCCTTAAATTCTTTAAACCTGTCAAAGACTTCAGATTTCTTCTTAAGGAAATATATCCATGTATTCCTTGAGAAGTCATCTATAAATAATACATAATACACAGACTTACCCAATGATGGAACCTTCACAGGTCCAAACACATCACTGTGCACAAGTTCTAATATCTGTTTCGCCCTCTTACTACCAAAGGGGAAACTCACACGATTATGCTTCCCATATGCACAATTTTCACAGAAATCAAAATCCAGAGAGCTATCACTCATACCTTCTACCATACCTTTACCATGAAGTATCCGAAGGCCCTTTTCTCCAATATGTCAAAGCCTTTGATGCCACAACATGGTTTTCTCTCCAAAGGCTACTAGATTTTCTGCTCCACTTTCAGGAGACACAAAACTATTGCACCCATCAATAACAGTGCTACCTTGCAACTTGTATAAAGTTCCAATCCGAAATCCCCACATCAATACCAATGCTCCCCGAACCTTCTTGTAGGTATCCTTCTCGAGCATTGTTTTTACACCTGCATCATCCAACTTGCTAACAAAAATCAGATTTATGGCTAATGCAGGAATATGTAGAACACCTAGACGTGTTCTAACCCTTCCACCTTGCAACTTCAACTTTACTTTTCTATGACCAACAATTCTAGCCTTCCTATCATCCCCCAAGAAGACATCACCACCATCATATTTCTCATACTTGCAGAACCACTCTATATGGGGAGTGAAGTGAAAGGATGCACCTGAGTCAATCAACCATGCCTCATGATCTACATGTGTACTTGAAGAAGCCAAGTACACATCCCCACCTTCATCTGAGGTGGTTTTTGCCTCTGTAGAAGGAGCCTCATTAGATCCCTTTCCTTTGTCAGGAGCTTTAGATTTACAGTCCCTTTTGTAGTGCCATTCCTTTCCACATTTACAGCACACCACCTTTACAGGTTTTCCTGGAGATTTAGATCTCCCTTTAGATTTAGATCTCCTACTTGATAACTTATTTTTGTTTATGTTTTGGTTCAACCCTCGTACAAACAAGGCATCACCATTTTGGCTCTCCATATTTTTCCGTCGCATCTCCTCTGTTAGGAAGGATGAGACTATTTCATCAAAATGCAAGGAAATTGCATTGCTACCTATTAACACATATTTCATTAAATTTGGAATTAAATTGTGGATCTAGAATTTCAAAATAACCAAAAAACTCAATTCTAGTGATGTCCTTGTAATAAAATTTTTCCAATTATAATGAAATGTGTGTTTATTGCAATAACTAGACTATCCCATGAATCTGGTAGAGAACACAACAAATTGATGCACTTATCTTCATCTAAAATTTTAATATCAACAGATGCTAACTCACTTACCACAGTATTAAATGCATTCAGATGCTCTGTCACTGAGTCTCCATCTTTCATCCTCAGGTTATACAGCTTTTTCCGCAAGAATAGTTTATTCACCAGAGACTTAGATCGGTACAAAGTCCCTAACTTTTCCCACAAAGCCTTCACCGTAGCTTCCCCTGATACATTCAACAATACTAAATCTGAGACACACAATCGTATTGTGCCCTTTGCCTTTCAATCCAACTTCTTGCATTCTTCATCGGACACTCCCATTGGTTTAGTACCTGGATCTACCACGATCCACTGGTCTTTATCCACCAACAGATCCTCCATCTTAATTTTCCACAACTCAAAACTCTGACCATTAAATTTCTCAATCTCTATCTTTCCACTGCTCGTCATATTCTTTCACCACCAAAATCGATCTCGCAGATCTCCTACTGAACAGGGTCTACCACAGGCCCGAGCAAAACCCCTCAACAACAAAGGTGTCCCCTTGAAGCCAAAACAACTTTGATACCAAATGTAGGTTTTAACCCCATACAAAAATTACCTGCATTTGAATTCTAAAACACAGAAAATAAACAATGTGAGATCATAACACATAAAACACATATACATAGAGATTTTCCCCTGGATCCCAAAACCGAGACTACCAGCTTGATTTTTCATTATATTCCTTTCAATGTTACAATACATATTTATACATTTCAAAGCATCCAATACCATGGACCAAAAACCATCGCGTCCAAAAACATGTGAAAAAATCATGCACGAAACCATAGGTGGGTCTGCCCAAACTAACATAGGGTCCAAAACCAAAACTTTCCGTGGCGCTACCCTGGACCCCATAAAGTGGGGTTGCGGGTGCCCTTCAAACCCCCTATTAACTACGTGGAAATAATATAACACAACCCAACAATAACAAGACTAAGTACGGGAATGGGAATCTTAGATAGATATGGATTTCATGATTTTCTTATAGTTTCCCGACTAAAGGACCATATTTTCCATCAAAAAAATGATTGACTGTAGGGATAAACCAAGTCAAGGAAGAGGGTAGAATATAAGCCAAGGGTTGTGTGTGCTCCAAATTTTCATTCGCAAAAGATTAAGCCACATCATCTCAAACCTTAAACCGACTTATTCAAATACAAGGAAAAACAAAATAATAAACTGAAACATGAGAGATGGAATTACAAAACAAGAATGCAGTGCATCTAATTACATGCAACCTATCCTAACCTATCCTACATAGTAGAGGGTTGGGTCACGTAAAGTGGAATTTCCAATGTAGCCATGAAACTTGCTCCTGACCTTGAGACCGTAAGATGTGATCGTGAAGGATTATAATAAAACGCAGCGTAGTGAACCAAAGAAACCATGCAAACATATGCAGTAATCGACAACAAAAGGAAGTGAAACCGTGTACTATGCGCGACTTATCTACCACACAATAGACTTCACAAAAACCAAAATCACCGGGCATGTGACCGTACAAAACTTTGTGAGAGGTATGCAAATACAATCCATGTAATATAGGTCCATATTTAAAAGAATCTTCAAGTGAGTCTGCAACTGGATCATGGTAATAACCTTTAGGAAGAGATACACCGGAAAAATTAAACAAAGACAAATCCATGCCATAATGAATACCATCAGGCTAACCATAATCCAAGTTGTCATGCACGTGGAATTCTTCGATGGATGATGAAAGAGATTCATTAAGATTCTTTTTTTTCTACATTACAGATTAGAGGTTTGGTTAAGATGGGGTCTAGCACTAGAAGATCAATAATGAAATTAAATATCCTTCCCTGGGGGTTGAAAATTTTTACTTGGATAAAATAGGCATCCCTCAAGAGGGAGTCAACATCCCATGTGATGACCTGAATGATGAAACTTTGTAAACTAATCACAAACTGACCAAAACCATAGATATCGTCAAGGTAATAGGAACTTGACATAACCATCAGCGTATGTTGAAGTGTCCTACTCACCTAACTTAAATTTGAATCCTGACAAAATTGAGAATAAATCGGATAAAACACGGTTAGATGCTTATCAAAACAAGATTCTTAATTAAATCATAAGATTTAGACGAAGATACATTTTCAATATTACTGCAAAAATAATCAATGATAAGCATGTCGTTTTCTTTATCAAACAAAGATATAAATTAAAGAAATTCGTCAATAACCGCCTCATACTCCATTCAAAATTGTTTCAAATCCAAATATTTATGTAAGAACAAATATTCTTCCATGTTAGATGGAAAATCATCACGTATAATTTAGAAAGAAGAAAATTATCAGGGTCATGATCATCCACGGGTTCATATTGATTAATGGGTGGAGGATTGACAGGACAAATATCAAGATTAGAAGATGGTTGATTGATAAAATCATATGAATCACTACTGGGGGAAAGATGTGAATGAAAATTTAGTTCTTCATTTTCTAATTGATATTCCAATTTAATGGTTTGTTAAGGCTTAAAACATGGAAAATCAAAAGGAGTACATGGAACAAAAGGCGGGTCCAGTTCTTCCTTAGGATTATGAAATTCTTTTAGACCAAGAGGACATGAGGCATCAAATTCAAAATATTTCCTTAACATCCAGACTAAGAAACAAAATTTCTCATCTAATAATTGCAAGACCACATCCTCATTTGATAACTCATAAGAAGGATGAAGGAATCGATCGACAAAATCTTCAAGGGATTCATATGGTTCCATTCTAAGCTGGTTTATTTCATTAATAACATCTTGATATTCGTACTTGTCAAAAACTTGACGAAGTTCATTGACCAAATGCTTGAAATATGTTATAGAAGTGGTGGCTAAAGAGTAGCTTCATTTCTTCACACGACCATCCAATGTAAGGGTAAACAATCATGCATGGGTTTCTTCTAAAAAAATCCCATTCAAGAAGCAGAATTTGAAAAATTCAACAACGTAATCAAGGATGGCTTTTGTACCCTCGCCATAAAATTTAAATCATGACAAGTTATGAAGAAAGTCTACGAGGATTGAAAGATCTAACAATTTAGTGAAACACCTTGGGATTATGATTTGGGGTAAAGCAATCAAAGGTAAGAGATTCAAAGAGGCTTCACAGGCTCAGCTTGTCATTTGGCCCTCCTTCTAGTGCCAAACAATGTTGACAATGCTATATGTTGCCAACATTGTAAGGAGATCTCCCTAATTTGGAGTCCCAATTAGACCTCACATTGTTTGGTGTAGGATTCCCATTCGGTCATATGATATGGACAACGTTGGAATGATTTAAAGATATTCCTTGGATACCAACCAACACAAGAGAACACACACTACTTTGGGGTAGAAAGAATGTGAGCTTTATGAGACATCCAGTGTAAGGTATATGAGGGAAACTTCAACAACTGGTGAAGGAAACTAGCCATTGATTAGAAGACTAATAGTACTATCCTAAAGTGGGACCTAGAAATAAAGAGAAAGACTTGTTGAGTACCTACAAATTAGTCCATATAGTAAGAAACAACCATTAAAACATAACAACATTCATTCAATAATAGCCATAGCTAAGCAACAAAATAGTTCATTAACTTAGTATGTAAATAAAGAAACATATACCATAAACATAACCAGAATAGTCCAACTACATCTATGATACATGTATGAAGGAATGTCAGATCATTGAGATTTTGATTAAAAGTGTAAGATCCCAAGTAAATTGTTACATATATGAAACATTGTATCCAATAGTGGAATATGAATTGACAACTTGATTCTCCAAATAATCCTCTATGTCCTATGTCTTACCAGAGAAACTAAGTCAAAACCTATAGAACCTAAAGGCGTTCCAAAATCCCATGACCCAAAAGCCATTTGCTTGAGTTATGAGGAACTATTTTATAAAAAACACAATGACCTTTGAGTTTCCTCGTGACTCTTCAACTCCTATGACTATTCACATGCATTACATGATACTTTACATTCTAATGTGTGGCTTTTCATATTCCACATGTGTCCCTTGGACTTCATTTCATAACATTTATTACATACCAAAATTTACAAATGAGACAACGACCTAATAAGACAAAAATGACTATGGGACAAAACTTATCAAATAGATAAATCATTTGCTTCTTCATGAGTTCGCTGGTAATGTAGGTGTACCATGCTCTGAATTCCTTTGTGATGGCTTCAACCCGAATTGGAAAGTCCCCTTTGTAGCACATCTTCACCTCTAGTGTCTCTGTTAGTATGTTTATGGAACTTGATTCTACATTATTCCACAACCATGAGAGCTTCATGTGCACTTTGGTGAAAAGAAATACTATTGAATAATGTCTTTGGTTACTTCCAAGCCTTCCTTTTTTGTCATTTATTTGATTTGTTCAAAATATTCTCTGATCTCCTGAAAGATGACCTCCCTGCCTCTTATTTCTTCAAGAGTTTTGATGATAGGAATTTTGTGCTTTCGCATTAGAGACTTAAACCCATTATGTAGTTGGTTGTATGTAACCATAGTACTAACCAACTATTCTCCCAGATGCGAGTAATTCCATAAGTGGAGTCTCAATTGAATTCTATCCATTTCTCCAAAAATATTATCCTTCCTTTCCAAATGCTCTGGGGAATTTAGATATTTCGCAGCACACTCCTGCCTCTGATCAACTACTCTATTTTCTATCTTCAGGAGCTTAACCACTTCCTATGAATTCTTCTAAATACCAATGGGAGGAGACACAACCTATTGTATAAGTATCATCTCATCTTATAGTCATGCCATAGTATTGTAATGACCAAAAGTCGTATATGCAGCAGAAATATTTAAAATACTTCATAGACAAAGACATCCATTGTAGGATAGTAATTGTAAATTTGTATATTGTATAAATAATTGATGTAGGATGAGTACAAATGAGAATGAGGGACCTGTATATATAGCCAAGTAAGTACCCTTTCACGAACATGCATGTCTCTAAGACATGCCTTTTCATTATTAACTAACTAACCATTAATTAATTTACTTATTATTTATTAATATATTTATATTATTATGGTTATTATTTATTATCTATTTTTATCTATTTTTACATAATTTATGTTCATAACATTGCCTTCCCGTTCAAAAATATTTGTCCTCAAAGCTTGTTGATGAAACGGCTTGGTCTCTTTTCTGCTACGAATGTATTTTGCTTGATCTATTTTTCTGTTACGAATGCCTTCTCGTCTCGGAACATTCATCTTTGTCGATACAAGTTGATATGATCCTTGTAGTGATATATAAAATTATCGTATTGAGACAGATCATACCATCCAAGATTAACCTTTTTGTGGAATCTTCTGATCACTGGAACTTTGTAACAAATTGTTATCAGTAGACTGAATTGAGCTCACTTCAATATTATTTGGAACATAATTTTGTTGTTTATGTTTTGTAGATTGATTAAGGTGTCTACTCTTGTGATTCAGATGTAGATAAGGAGTTTTTCTTGTTTGAACTTCCTTTAACATTTTATGAAGTTTCCTAATTTCCTTCAGACATTGTTGTTGTTGAACTAATTACTGAATCCTCATTTGGAGTGTTCATCGTCTGAACGGAAACCTCTAAGTACGTCTTTACTTCAGTAGGATTTCGATTTGCTGAACTATGAGATTAGTGGGATTGATGTCTAATTCTTCTTCTCCAACTTGGACTACTACATCTAGCGATTTTGATGTTTCTTTTGCGACAATTTCTTCAAACCTATTCGTCAATGATTTCTTATCATCCTTAAGTTTTTTAATCTGTTTGAGCAGATTTTGGTCATGATTTTTGAGACGTAAGCATTCCTCATTTTATGAGTCAACTTTATTTTGGCCTTCAAGCTTCTCATCTTTTAAAAACTTGATTTGTTCTAATAATTTTTTGTTAAGGTCTCTTAAGCATAAATTCTCCTCTTCTTTCTTTGATAGACTTTCATTGAACTTTTTGTCAAAACTTTATTTTTCTTGTTCTAACTTGTGCTTCTTAGCTTTACATTTTCTCACTTGCATAAGTAGTTTTTGATTATGCTCCTTCAAACACGAATTTTCTTTATTTTTGTTGGATATGACTTCTTCAAGTTCTTTTTGCTTCCTTGATATTGTTTCTGGAATCTCTTGAAACATTAGTTTCAAAATATCCTTAAGATGTTTTGATGAAGGCATTATCAGTTCTGATTTCGTTGTCATGTATTGGAACGTCACCATCTCCTCTTGTAAGGGAACATCAAGAAAAAAAAATTGTGTTTAGAATGAACATACTTAATTCTTTGAACCAAGGTCAACAAAGAATTATGTCAACCTCTTCATCAAGCATAATTATGACACTAAATTGAGATATGTACTTGTAATGATCAATTATCACTTGTAAATCATTAATTTCATATTTTTTTTTCCAAAAATATCTATTATTTCTCCTATGTTTGATCCAGGTGGATATTAGTGGCCACCTGCCAATTCTACTTGGACCCCCACCATTATTTTTTTCAGTTTTTCAATTTCCTTAATTGTAGCACAGTTTACTATTTTTAGAAGTTTTCAGGTCCTAAATTTTCGGAGCCATTTTGAGGCCCTAAACAACGTTTTTTGGTAATCTTGTACCAACGATTTTTTGTTTAACATGATATTTTTTGTCGTATTCCTCAGAGAGATCTTTCCAACAGGGTATCATGTGCGTCAAACAGAGATAATATGACCAAGTCACAACCCCGAGAAGTTGGTTGTCCAACTAACCCCAACGGGGCCCATAAACTCTTGGTGTTACATATCCTCGAGTTAGGGTTTTGGTTGTTTATGGTTTTCTCTTATTGTTCAATAATAAAAAGGCCCTTGAGCCTCATTGTAATGTAGTTCAAAGGCATGTATCCGCTACATCCCTTCTCAGAGATAAGCTACCATCGCCTGAGCTAGTCTTATTTCCATTTTGTTTGTAATCATACTTTAGTATTTGATATTAATGAAATGAAGTGTTATTTCTACTGCATCTTTGTATTTATTGTTATATTTGTAATTTGTTGCATTCCTATTTAAATCTAGATCAATGTTTGACTCTGAAATTAATAGTTGATTTGTCATATTAACATTGATGTAATTTTCCTCGTAACTTGTACTAATAGCGATATTAATGTTTTTCCCTTGGATAGTCCCTCTTAATGAAATTAAATTGTTATGTGTGATTAAAACACCCTTATAGGAAAATTATCCTTCCTTTATCATTTTAGAATTAGGCTCCATTCGCTTTTTTCTTCAAAAATGGACTTCTTCTTTAAAATAAGCGCCATTTTATTTTATAAACTTGAACACCTTTATAAATTCCTTTAACTTTTATTTTCCTCAATTATATATTTTATCCCACTTTAAAATAAGTTAATATAGCTCCACTATTTAAATAAATAGCACCTTATATTTATTATAATGCTTTTAAAAAGTACTCTTCCTTTGTTATAACTTGTTATCCTTATGCCTCTTTATAGTTCTAGATTTAACCCTTTATCTCCTTTAATATATGGATATTTTAAGTAACCTTCTATAATAATGTCCGCTTTGTACTTATATATATTTTCAATAATTTTATGACTTGAAATTTTCTTTAAAATACACATTTATAATATAAAACTTCTCTTTACATATCTTTTATTTATAATCTTTTCTTTTTATTTTTGAAAAATTACAATCCTAGTGAAAAGTGGTTATTCACCTCTTTGGGGTATGATATAAAATATATTTCAACTTATGTGCCTTTGACTCGGCTAATTTTCTCTACTTAAAAAGTAAAACTTATCATTCACATAAAGAGTTTTTGTATTCCTTTTGTTTTTCTTTTACCTCGAAAATACCATGGGAAATTAGCGTGGGCTGCTAAAACCACGAGCTTGTAAACCACTTAATGAAGAATCAAGATAATATTATCTACTTTTCCTTCTCTTACGTATAGTTTTAAAGATATTTTGAAAGATTCCATCTCAGCTTTATCATGCACTTTTTATCAATAATGTACAACCTTTTTATATATATGAATGTTCTCCTTCAAAATTTACATTGGACTATTTTTTTTTCTTTATATGTACCTTTTTATTTTCTTTTTTATTTTTCTCTTTTTTTCTTTGACTGTCTTATTTTTTTCTTCCCTTTTTTTTTGTTTAATGGCCAAATCCCTGAATGACGAAACAAAGAAACTCCAACTTTGTGTAGAGAAACACTTCAATTATGATGACAACAAGGTTGATGAAGGATTAATGACCAAAGGTCGAATCGGACTGGTTCTCTTCAGCAATTGAGTGTCCAGAGGATCGAACAACTATGATACCAATGTAACGACCAAAAGTCATATACGTAATAGAAATATTTAAAATACTTCGTAGACAAAGACATCCGTTTTAGGACAGTGATTGTAAATTTATATATTGTATAAATAATTGATGTAGGATGAGCACAAATGAGAATGACGGTCATGTATATATAGCAGGGTAAGTACCCTTTCTTGAACAAGCATATCTGTAAGACATGCCTTTTCATTATTAACTAACTAACCATTAATTAATTTACTTATTATTTATTATTATATTTATATTATTATGGTTATTATTTATTATCTAATTTTATCTATTTTTACATAATATATGTTCATAACAAGTATCCTCCATTGGACCAAGCTCTTCTTGCATGGTTGACTATCATTCTGCAGCGTTGAAGTTATGTGATGACAACTACTAGTTCTCCATTAGAATATGTTCTATCTATTTCTTCACCGCAACAAGTTCTCTTCTCAACCTAGAATTCTTAATCAACGATTACTCTGAGTTTTCCTATGCCATTGTAGTGAATGAAACATTTATTTCCATAACCGCCCTCCTATTTCTTCTAGTGTTGGAAGTGGTCACCCTCTTTGTAGACACTAAGATTCAATTTTGAGGATCCTTTGAGAAGTATTTATACCTCTATTGTAACATCATATTCTTTAGTTGATTGAATGTTACACTAGAAACATCTATGACTCTCTCTGATGGTGGAGGTGTGACCCCCATCTCTCTAAATGGAAGATGATCGTCTGTGAAAGGATGTTCTCCCGGAGTTCCTAGTTCTTCTTCCATTGGATGGGTGGTATCTTCGTCCTCAAACTGTTCCTCTTCTAGCTCCCGAGTCAACTGTTCTACTTCCAATATCTATGTTGCTTCCTCCTCTTGAGACTACCTTTGCTTCTCTTCTTCTATCCTCCTCCTCTCTTCTTCTTCTACTTCTTGTTTCTATTTAAGAAACTCATCTTGTTGGCTCTTGCTCTCCTCTTCTTTTTTTTTCCTCTCTCTAGCTCCACTTGAATAACTCCTGAGTTTAAGGGATCAACCTTCCATTTTTTACTGATATCACTTGTCAAGGAATATTTGATCCTTTTTTTGGGAGCTAGTTTCCTTACTTGAGGTGTTATCTCCTCCTCCTCATGCTCTTGCAAAACTTAAGCTAGTGGATCATTGTTCCAACTTGCCTCCATTAGTGGATGTGTCTTCATGTTAGAATTATACTAGTTTTTTATTTTCTCATTCTTTATTGTAGACATAGACAAGTATCTTGTATTGTGACTGATAATTCGACAATGTTGCCTAGCAATTCACCTAGGATCGTATCCATGGAAATATTTATTAGTGAAGTGTAGGTGGTTCAGCTCAAGTATCTATGTTGTTGTAGCCTTGTGACTCTTTAACCCATACATCTGATCCTCAATAGAAAGATAGGATAAGGGGATTTCTTCCTCTTGTGAAGAATCCCTAATAATCCCTTGTCTAGCTAATGTGAAACTTCTTGCATGGCCACTTTATTTGTCACATATCCCAGCATAAGATGAGTAAATATTTGAAAACTAAAGAACTTTATGTATGTACCCTTTAAAGCTGCAAACCAATCTGCGATATCTTGAAGTGACTCTTGTACCTAATTTTCCATGCAAGGAGGATCGATCTCAAAAATCATGTAAAAGATGACTGTAAAGAAGTGTTCAGCTAACTTGTCTCATACACTTTTGAATCTCAACACAATTAACACACTGCAATGAAATTAGACCATGAATGTAACACCCTCCTCCCACATCTACCCAAGTAACCAGCCAACCTGGCTAAACATGTGATGAGACACTACTATGATCATACTCAACCTCCTATGTGACCTTAAGGAAATGGAACCAACAGAAACACAACATACAAACCATCCACATCAACTACAGGACCCCTGAGAACCATACCAACACTTCAGGAAGCCTTCCCCTGGGTCCCACTAAAGTTTTTTATCACTTAACCTTTGGACGTTCTCATGACATAGGTCTTCCAGTATCCCAGAGGCTTTGGATGCTCTCATGCTATAGGCATGTCAATGTCTAGGGACCATTTTGTCTAGTTTTGTGCTAATGTCCCCGGGATTTAAGCCACTTTTTTAGGCTCAGAGCCTAGGACACTGCCCATAATTGCATGACATCTTCAGAATAGTAAAATAACAGGGAAACAATGATGCTAAAGAAAATACTTGAAAAATCCCTTAACTAGACCCCTACTAGCCATGATAGGCATTTGGTCAAACATATCACAAATATGTAATCTACAAGTGTAAACAACATAATTAAGCATAGGTAACTCATACTTATCTAAGAATCACTAAGAACCATTGTTCCCTCATACCATTTGTTATATTATCATCTATTATGATATAGATACATTGCTCATTCATTTACAAGTAAAAGCATGTTGAAATCCATAGCCATTTTCATAAAACACATCTATGACCATCATAATAGCAGCAAAAATACCAATGAAATCACAACCATATGATCCACATATAAATCAGTATAATACTCATAGAAATACAAGGAGAAATAATTTATCATTAATGATGCAAAATCCAAACCTGGGATGGGACTACCAAGTTCCACCCGACCATAAAATGTTTGATCCAAATCTATCTTCAACCATTCACCCCTATGCCATATTCCAAGCATGAATTTCATACTCAAACCAAAGAACAGCCCAGGGCATACTGAGACTAAACCACCCCACCCTCAAGAATAGAAACCAGGCTTTACCGTAATCCATCCTGGATCACTAGGCCAACACAATAAACATGTCATAACAGGCTTTACCATTATCTCCACCCAATCACTAGGACAAACAAGCATGAATTCCATCATATTTCTCCACCTACATTGTGAGGAAGTTTCATGTCTTCTAGTCTCTCAGGCTTTACTGCAATCCAAACCCAAATCACTAGGCCCTAAAGCAAGACACACTCTCTGGGCTTTATCGCATATCCCAAACTTGGGATTACTAAGACCAACAGAGAGAAAACCAACTCTTGGATTTACCGTATATCCTGTCATTCACTGGAAATGATTCCTAGGCCCACCAAGGCAACATAATCATGGCTTTATAATAACCCATAGTTTGGCTTAGGGGTCACTAGTCTAGTGGCTTTACCGTGATCCACAGTCTGATTTGAGGACCACTAGGTCATGTTCTCTATAATTCGGAGATCCACCTCACTCAGCTTCGAATCCATCCGGCAATCCAGCTCAACCAAAACATGAAAACCCCATCTCACCATGGTTATTCAAAAATTCCAAGGTTAGGCTGAAAACATTGTCACACCTAGCAAAACCCATGCCATAACAGCAAAAGAACCACATGCAATACCATGCATGCCAAATCTAACAAGTAAAATACACATGAAAATCGATACCTGCAAAGAATATTATTGTAGTTGCTTGATCTAGCCTTTCCTTGCTTGATCTTTGCTTCATCTTGCCTTCTTTTCCTTTCTTGATCGAATGCCAAAATGCTCCAAGAAAAATCTTAAGTGTCCAAGAGTGAGAGAAAGAGTGAGAATAATGAGAGAGATCCAAACTGAACTAACAAAATGTTACCAACTAATCCTCAAAAGCCTTTTTATTAATGAGGCCTCTATTTTCTTCATTTTCCATTATTTTCCTTCATTTTCCTCCTCACATGCGACCTTGTTGGAAATAATGCTGAGAGGGGGGTGAATAATTATTATCAGATCAATAATTTTATTTTCCAAACAGATTTATATACGCTACTTCAGTGAAGTGAACTAGAGTGTATACGCGACTGTGCTTAAAGAAACCAATGTATATGCAGAGAACTTGTGATTTAGACAATTTATCATGTGTTGAACTTAAACCAGTATATCAAAGATTTATTAGACAGTGCAGTAAAAGAAAAATAAAGCATCACACATAAACAACACACATGAACACCAAGATTTAAGGTGGAAACTCAATTTGGGTAAAAACCACCTGTTGTTGTCATCTCTGTCTTCTTTTAATATTAAGAAAATCTGTTTACAATCTTATACTGGTGCAGACTCATACCAGTACGCAGGCTTCTACCTACAAAAGGTTACAACCTTCTCTCGTTCTCCAGCTTCTACTAGAAGGGAGCTACAACCCCCTAGATATTGTACTATTCAAAATGTCTACTAGTACATAGGTGCGAGCCTACAGAAAACTCCACTCTTCCACCAGGGACCACGTTTCATGAATTTTTAGACTGGATACTCCTGGATCACAACATCACAAACTAAAGGCTGTGTTTCATCAAATTTTCACACTGGATCCATCAAATCTTTTAAACTTAAATAGCATCAACCAATATTCAATTGATTTGAACAAACAGATCACTGACACTAGAACATTGTGCTAAACCGAGAACCCTTCATCATCATTCATAACCAACTGTAACCTCAAAAATCATGCATTAGAATGCATACACTACTTAGTTGAACCCAACTTGCGTGTATACGCTACTTTTGTGAATTAAACGTGCATATACCTTCAAAAACTACTTAAAACATAAACTTTTGAGTCAATTATGTACCAACCATCAATACACTAAATATCTACAGAGCTTTAAACAAGTAGGGACAGTGATCACTTCTTCTCACTTATACAATCAATCAATCAAATGCCAGCCTTCTTATTCATTCAATTTTACATTTAGATCTAAGAAGACTTCATTGACAAACAACAGTAAAACAACAAAATTTGATCAGAGAGCTCAGTCAGATATGAAAAGAAACTTTTCTTTTGTATACACTACTTGAAAGAACCGAACTTGTGTGTACACATTGTTTGGTCAAGACGAACCTGCGTACAAATCTGCAATTATTAACTCAGAACATTGTTATAATTCCAAACTTCTAGAAAACCTAGATCATGATAGATAACAAATATAACAGCTGCAAAACATCAGATCTAGTCTCAACCAATATCAAATCATTCAAGAATAATTCATTTCAAGTCTCATGATTCCTGATCCAACATTGAACTTAAGGTGCACATGAATATTTCAGATCCAGTCCCAAACACAACCCTGCAATATAAAATATACTTCAGATAGAAGTATTCCTTAGAATCTTATTGCTTACTCCTGGCCAAGTGATCTTCTCTTCCTTATATACTCTTAGGCCTTTCTCAATACCTTGGACCAAAACCACTTAGGACCAATACCTTGGACCAAGCTTGGACCAAATACCTCAGACCAAATACCTTGGATCAATACCTTGGATCAAAATACCTTGGACCAAAAACTTTGTTTTCCAACATGTACGCACTTTTCCTTTTGTGAAAGTGTGCATATACATTATACGCTACTTTTGTTCTATTAACCCACGTGTATACGCTTCTTGGACAAAGTGAACCAGTGTATACCTCTCTTTCTTCATTCTTTGGAGTCTGATTTGTAATCCTTTGTTACTGACTTGTTGTACTGTGAACTGTTGTTTGAGTGAGTTGCCATCAAGGAAAACACTTGTATCATAATGCCAACAATCTCCCCCTTTGGACTTGATGGCAACAACAACACCAAGACACTCTCCCCCTTTGTCATCAAGGACAAAGGGCGAACCAAGATGTTCTCTCCCTTTGACATGCATTATGTAGTCCATGCTCCCCTTGAGTACATGCTGAATTCTCTGATTGAGGTCCCCTTTGTACATGTTGAGATGCACTGAAACCGTCCATGCTCCCCATGAGCACATGCAGAGTCTGCAAAAATATTCTCCAAAGGAATAACATGACTTTATAACTCAACTATGTGTGTATGACCTTCCTATCACCAAAGACTCATACATACATCCATCTCCCAACCAAGTGGGGATATACCAAATTTGACTCATCCACCCAACCAAGTGGGAATATACCAATTGTTTATACATGACAGAAATAATAAATATTACATCATCCATCCCACGCAAAGTGGGGATACAAATTACATCATTTATCCAAGAGGACTCATTCAAATGTATGAGAAGGCATATCACACCCTAGACTTTTACATGACTTAAGCAACAAATGGTATAAATATCTAAAGCCATAGCTGGACTCAGAAACCATAATGTCAACAATGTTGAATGTATGTGAAGGTTAATGCTCCCCCTGAACCTGTGCTACCTGTGCATTGTTAACAATTCAATGATCAAGGAATCTTTGTCAGTCAAATAAAAATTAATGAACAAAGCATATCGATAGATACTAAACATCAACATCAGTCAGAGCACCCATATTAGAGCCTACACCATTGTTTTTCCGGTCTGAAAAAAATAATAAATAAATAATAATTAAATAAAAATAAAAAATATAAAAAAATAAAACAAAATAAACAATAATAATTAAAATAAAATATAAAATAAAATAATAATAAAAAATAAAATAATAAATAAAATAAATTAACTTAAATTAAATAAATTAAAATAAATAAATAAATTATAAAATAAAAAAAATAAATAAATAATAAATAAAAATAAAATTAAATAAAATAAAATTAAAAAATTAAAATAAAATAAAATAAATAAAAATAAAAGTAAAATAAATAAAAAATAAAATAAATATATAATATAAAATAAAATAAAAAATACACGCTCCCTAACCCACAGAAACTTGCCTGTGTATGCGACTATACTTAATGAAACACACGTATATTAACCTTTCTCTAAAAAAGTTGGATTTAATAGCAGGATGATGTAGCAACTACTCCCATCTTTTGTCTGAGATATTCAAATGTTTCTTTGGGCAGTGGTTTAGTGAATATATTAGCAACTTGTTCTTTGGAGGGAACATACTCCAATTTGACCTTTTGTTCAAGAACTTGTTCACGTAGAAAATGGTACTTGATGGGTATGTGCTTCGTCTTGGAGTGAATGACTGGATTATTTGAAATACTGATGACACTTGTATTATCACATAGAATTGAGATAGGTGGATTACATGTGATCTAAATGTCTTGCAAAGTTTGCATCATCCAAATTAGTTGTGTGCAGCAAGATGCAACAGCCACATATTTTGCTTCAGCTGTAGATAAAGCAATTGAACTTTGTTTCTTGTTGAACCAAGACACTAACCTGGAACCCATATAAAATGCACCACCACTAGTGTTTTTTCTATCATCAACACTTCCTACCCAATCTGCATTTGTATATGCATGAAGTGTAAGATTTGTATCTCTAGAATACCATAAACCAAATTCCTGAGTTCCTTGAAGATATTTGAAAATTATTTTGACTGCCTGAAGGTGTGATTCCTTTGGATTTGCTTGGAATCTTCCAACTATTCCTACTGCATGCATGATGTCAGGTTGGGTACCTGTTAGATAAAGCAGACTGCCAATCATGGATCTATAAGTTGGATGATGTACTGTTGTTGATTCATCATTTGAGCTGAGACTACATCATGTTACCATTGGGGTACATACAGGTTTAGAATATTCCATTCCTTACCTTTTCAAGATTTGTTTGAGATATTTGGTTTGTGACAGAAAAATGCCATCTTTAGTTTGTTGAACTTATAGACCAAAAAAATAGGTAAGTTCACCAAGCAAGGACATTTCAAATTCTTTCTGCATTACTGAAGAAAAATTCTGACTCATGGATTCTTCATTGCTACCAAAAATGATATCATCAACGTAAACAATAATAATTAGCAATTTATCAGTTTCAATCTTTGTATATAGATTTCTATCTACAAAACCTTTTGTAAAACCTTTTTGGTGTAGATATTTGTCAAGGCAGTAATATCAGGCCCTTGGAGCTTGTTTCAGACCATAGAGAGCCTTTTTGAGTCTGCATGCAAGTTTTGCATCATTTCCAAGAACGAATCCTTCTGGTTGTTCAATATAAACTTCTTCTTCTAAATCTCCATTAAGGAAGGTTGATTTTACATCCATTTGGTATACTTTGAATTTCTAAAAGCTAGAAAGAGCAAGAAACATCCTTATGGCTTTAAATATGGCAACAGGTGCAAAGATTTCTTCAAAATATACACCTTTTGTTGAGCATACCCTTTACAAACAAGTCTGGCCTTGTTTCTAATGACTTCTCCATTTTCATTCAGCTTGTTTTTGAATATCCATTTAGTTCCTATAATATTTTTATCATGAGGTCTAGAAACCAATTCCCAAGTATCATTATTTTCAATTTTTTCAAGTTCTTCATCCATGGCCTTGACCCAACATTCATCTTTGTATGCTTCATTTACATTTTGAGGTTCGGTGGAGGATAGTAATGCTAGATAACTTGAGGTCCCTGTAATAGTTCTTCTTGTCTATACACCTACCTCTTTTTCCCGTAAAATTTGAGTTTCTGGATGATTTTTCTGAACATACCTGGAGGGAGTCTTTTCTTCTACCATTATCTCTTCTTTTGGTGCTTCATTGGTTTCTTCTTCAATATCATTTTGATTTGATGTGGGAAAATAATCCACATCTTCTTCATTGTCATAACCTTCTGTTGATTTTATCTGTTTTGGATTTTTGGATGCTTCATCAACTACAACATCAATGCTTTCAACAATTTTCCCAAGTCTTTTATTATAACATTTATATCCTTTAATTCTAGAAGAATAACCAAGAAGAATACCTTCATCTGCTCTAGTTTCAAACTTACCAATTTTTTCATCAATCCTTTTGATAAAACATTTGCTTCCAAAAACATTAAAGTATTTTATTGTAGGAGTCTTTCCATACCAAAGTTCATGTGGAGTTTGAGTGCTACTTACCCGAACATTTTCTTTGTTGATAAAAGTTACGGTAGCAAATGCAGCTTCACCCTAGAAGGTTGCAGGAGTTCTAGATTCATCTAGCATAGCTCGAGCCATTTGTTGAACTATTTTGTTCATTCTTTCTACCACACCATTTTGCTGAGGAGTCCTTGCGATGGAGAATTGCCTTTTTATTCCATGTTGTTCACAAAAGTCAAAGAATGCATCCGATGTAAATTCCCCTCTACAATCAGATCTAAGGCATTTTATTCTTCAATCTGATTCATTTTCAACCATATCTTTGAAGGCTTGGAACTTTTCAAATGCTTCATCTTTATGTTTTATAAGACCTATCCAACACATTCTGGAAAAATCATCAATGAACAAAATAAAGTATTCTTCTCCACGAGGTGAATTTTTCCTTGATGGTCCACATAAATCAATGTGTACAAGTTCAAGATGCTTACTAGCTAACCCTTCTTTTTCCATGAAGTGGACTCTGGTTTGCTTACCGATTTGACATGGTTTTCATATTGTATTTTTAGGATGCTAATATCTGGAAGATCACGAACAACCTTGAGTCTACATTCTTTTCTTATTTGAGAAAAGCTTAGATGTCCTAATCTTCTATGCCATGGCCAGTTTCATCGTTTTTGCTTAGATAGCATTGTTGTTGTCCTCCCTTGAGTATGTATAAGTTGTTTAGAGTTCTTGTACCTTTTATCACCATCTCTCCTGTATCAATCTCACCAACAACACATTTGTTTGATCGAAACACCACTTCATTTCCTTGATCACACATTTGACTAACACTCAATAGTTTATGATTTAAACCATCTACATACATAATATTTCCAACTTTAACCTTTTCTTTCAGGAAAACATAGCATTTACCTTTTATGACAGTAGGAGTGCCATTTCCAAATGAGACATTCTTTTCCTTTTCTAAGGAATTATATGAGTGAAGTTTTTCTTTGTCGCCTGTCATGTGTTTTGATCATCCACTATCGATGTACCACTAATTTTCTTATCCTTCTGCATACAAGGCTATACCACATCTTTTTGTTTGAGATTCTTTCCTTTTCCATATCTTGGGATTTAATGGTGTTTTCTCATTTTGAGATGTTTTCCGAAATTTTCTCCTGCATTCAGATTCTTCATGACCAGAGTTGTTACAGATTGAGCATTCTATTTCATTTTCAAGAGGAGAAAATTTATTATAGTAACTTCTCTTGATCCCTGTTACATTCCTTTGATTTCATGCTTCTCTAGTCATGATGGTTTTGTAAGCAATACATTAAGCAGCTTTGTGCCCAAAATTATGACATGAAAAACATTTCCCATTAAAGAAGTTCATGCAACTGTAGTTTCTATTGATATTCATCTTTTGAGAAAATTGAGTATGATTTGCATGAGGTTGGTTGTGGCTTCTATTCATCCTTGGAGTAAATTGAGTATGATTTATTTGGTAATCTACTTTATTCCTTTGCTGACGATTGTCATACTGTTAACTAGTCTTTGCTGCATCAAGATAGCTTTTCGTGGAGGTTGACAACTTCTGTGATTGAGATGCTTCTTCAGTATATCCAAGACCTGTCTTTATCAGAGGAGAGCACTGAACTTTGATAATTTCATTTAAAGTTTCTGATCCTTTAGAAAATCTAATATTGAGAGATTTCATTTTCTCAAGATCCTTTCTTAGACCCACAATTTCACATTCTAGTTTTTCATTGTGTTTTTCCTTTTCAGCAAGTTGGTATGTCAAGGCATCTATAATCATATTCTTTTCTTCCAAATAGATTTTGAGTTTAGATATTTCTTCATGAAGTTATTCCCCTTCTAAATCATCCCAAAAATTATCATCGTCATAAGCCATGAGAAGTCTATAATCATCACTATTAGATAAACCATCACTATCCTCTTCTAAACTATCCCAAAAATCATTGCTATCATAAGCCATGAGAAGTCTGTAATCTTGCCCAATTTCATCTTCATCACTATTAGATAAACCATTGCTATCTTCATGAGTATAGTAATTCCTTTTATTCATAACTTGTTTTCTATTCCCTTTTGCATATTCCTTTCCTTTTTCATATTTTTCTTTATGAGGACATCTGGCAGCATAATGACCGACTTTGCCACAAGCAAAGCATTAGAAGGGTAGATTACCTCTAAACCTTCCAGAACCCCATTGAAGCTTCTTGACAAAGTTTACCTCATCTTCTTCTTCTGAAATATGTCCCGATTCATTATGTTCTTCCTTTCCTTTTACTGAAGCTTTAAATGCAGCTTCTCTCATATCTGATGGTCCTCCTTTTCTCATCTCTAAGGTAGTTAAGATTCTGTGAAGTAGTGTCATAGTGATATTCTGCAGATACTATTTTTCTTCTATGGAAAACACTTTGGATTCAAATTTATCACACAAGGATCTCAAAACTTTATCAACTAAGGTAACTTCCTTTATTTCGTCACCTAGATTCTTCATACAATTAACTACCTCATTTATACATAAGAAGTAACTAGCTATACTTTCATCACTATGCATCTTAAGAGTTTCATACTGAATTTTGAGAGTTTGAAGTTTAGAGAATTTTACCTAAGAGTCTCCTTCGTAGCTCAGAATTATTTTGTCCCATATTTATTTGGCTGATTTGAGCTGCATGACTTTGACAAACTCTGATTGTGACAAACTTCCCAATAAAGTAGTGACATCCTTGGCATTGCTTTCATATTGCTTTTTACCTGCCGCATTTGTAGGAATTGTTGTTGGAAATGTATATACTCCTTCCACAATTTCTAGGCATCCATTCCAAGTGATTGTAGATAGGTTGTGGTTCTTATTTTCCAATAAAAAAAGTTGCTCCCATCGAAGATTGGTGGTCTGATGGATCCCATGCTTTCTTGATTATTCATGTTGATGGATCTCCCTTCAAGCAATCAAGCTTCTTCTGAAGGACCTACTCTGATACCAATTGTTCGAAATAATACTGAGAGTGGGGTGAATCAATATTATCAGATCAATATTTTATTTTCCAAACAGATTTATATATGCTACTTTAGTGAAGTGAACTAGTGTGTATACGTGATTGTGCTTAAAGAAACCATCGTATATGCAGAGAACTTGTGATTTAGACAATTTAGCATGTGCTGAGCTTAAACTAATATATCAGAGATGTATTAGATTGTGCAGTAAAAGAAGAATAAAGCATCACACATAAACAACACACATGAACACCAAGATTTAAGGTGGAAACCCAATGTGGATAAAACCACCTTCTACTATTGTCTCTGTCTTCTTTTAATAATAAGAAAATCTGTTAACAATCTTGTACTGGTGAAGAATCATACTAGTACATAGGCTTCTACTTGCAGAAGGTTACAAGCTTCTCTCGTTCTCCAGCTTCTACTGGAAGGGAGCTACAACCGCCTAGCTCTTGTAATAGCCAAAAGGTTTACTAGTATGTAGGTGCCAGCCTACAGAAAACTCCACTCTTCCACCAGGGACCATGTTTCATGAATTTTCAGACTGGATACTCCTGGATCACAACACCACAAACTGAAGGTCATGTTTCATCAAATTTTCACACTGGACCCATCAAAGCTTTTAAACTTAAACCGCATCAACCAATATTCAGTTGATCTGTACAATCAGATCATTGACACCAGAACACTGTGCTAAACCCAGAACCCTACATCATCATTCAGAACTAGATGTAAACTCAAAAATCATGCATTAGAGTGTATATGCTACTTAGCTAAACCCAACCTGCGTGTATACGCTACTTCTGTGAATTAAACCTACGTATACCTTCAAAAACTACTGAAAACATAAACTTTTGAGTCAAGTCTGTACCAACCATCAATATACTGAATATTTATAGAGATTTACATAGGTATGGATAGAGATCACTTCTTCTCAATTATACAATCAATCAATCAAATGCCAACCTCCTTATGCATTCAATTTTACATTCAGATTTAAGAAGACTTCATTGATAGACAGTAGTAAAACAATAGAATTTGATCAGATAGATTAGTTAGATCTGAAAAGAAGCTTTTCTTTTGTATATGCTACTTGAATGAACTGAACCTGCGTGTAAACGCTCTTTGGCCAAGACGAACCTGTGTACAAATCTACAATTATTGACTTAGAACTTTGTTGTAATTCCAAACTTTAGAAAAACCTAGATCATGATAGATAACAAATAGAATAGGCGCAAAACATCAGATCTAGTCTCAACCAATATCAGATCATTCAAGAATAAGTCATTTCAAGTTTCATGATTCCTGATCCAATATTGAACTCAAAGTGCACATGAATATTTCAGATCCAATCCCAAACACAACCCTACAACATAAAATATACTTTAGATAGAAGTATTCCTTAGAATCGTATTGCTTACTCCTGGCCAAATGAACTTCTCTTCCTTATATACTCTTAGGCCTTTCTCAATACCTTGGACCAAAACCAATTAGGACTAATACCTTAGACCAAATACCTCAGACCAAATACCTTGGACCAAAAACTTGGTTTTCCAACATGTACGCTGTTTTCCACCTGTGAAAGTGCGTGTATACATTATACGCTACTTTTGTTCTGTTAACCCACGTATATACGCTTCTTGGCAAAGTGAACCAACATATACCTCTCTTTCTTCATTCTTTGGAGTTTGATCTGTAATCCTTTGATGTTGACTTGTTGTGTTGTGAACTGTCATTTGAGTGAGTTTCCATCAAGGACAACACCTGTATCATAATTCCAACATACCTATGAACTTTCACCTCCTTTTTCTCCTAATTTCCATTACTTTCATAAATAAATGTGCCAAAAATGCCATTTTTCCTTTCCAAGTCCTTAGCAATTTCCTTTTCCAATTTCCTTAGCAATAAATGAGCCAATGCACACCCATACTAGGATGTCTTGCCCAACATTCAGCTTGGAATAAGTATCCCATCAACCATGGTTATTATTTTTACCTTTATTAAATTTTATTACATGGAATTTTCACCATGCATGTTACAGAACCCTCCCCCATGGGGTACACCATCCTCGGTGTTCAACCACACCTATATCTCAACCAAACCATTGAAAAACAAACATACTACCCATGGAGCTTTATAACATAGCTTGATGCAGTATTTACAATGACCACCCTGCTGAAAAGAAAACCAACATGAAAACATAATGACATGACTCCCATGCCACTTATTAGAGCTTTATAACATAGCTCATGGTAGTATTTACATCCATATACATATGTGCATATATGAAAACATCACCAAACATATACCAAAGACATATATGAAAGCACCATACCAAAAGTACTTTTCCTCAACCGACAAACAATGAAGGATACATAACTCGCATATGATCCATCGTATCCCGTGTAGCTTCATCGAGCCCAATGTGCTTCCACTGCACTCTAACCTTCTTGATTGCTCGATTTCAGAATATGAGCACCTTTTTCTGCAATATACACTAAGGCTCCAACTAGAACTCTCCTCTAGTTCCACCTGTAATACAGATCAGTCAATCACATGATCAACATATTTAACATACTTCTTAAGCAATGAAACATAGAAAACATCATGGAATTTCACTATCGAAGGCAGTGTAAGTCGATAGGCAACTGGCGTAATCCTCTAACAATACTGAATGATCCACAAAAACATGGTGCCATATTGGCACATGATCCAATCTACAAGGAGCTCTTCTTTGGTTTAATGTGGAAGTACACATGATCCCCAACCTAGAAATCCTTGAAAAACCTGTTCCGATCTGCATAGCTCTTTTGCATTTCCTATGTTGCCTTTAGATTCTTCTTGATTACCTGCATTTCATGTTCCAGGTCTTCCAACAAATCTGGTCCAATAAGTACCCTATTCACTAGATCACTCCAACTGATGGTAGTATTACAACTCCATCCATACAATGCCTCGAAATGAATCATTCTCAATGAATTCTGATAACCATTGTTGTATGCAAACTCAACCAAGGGAAGATACTCCTCCCACTTCCATTGCTGATGCAACACATACATTCTCAACATTTCCTCTAATATCATGTTGACCCCCTCTGTTTGTCCATCTGTCTATGGATGATAAGTTGTACTGAAGCCCAACTCTATGTCTGTAGAAATTCCTATTGTAGATCACTTGATAATGCAATATACTAAAGAAAAATATTTGATCTACTTCTACAAACAAACTTGTGGAAGCTTAATCAATTTTGAGCAAGATCAAATAGAACACATATAATAGAGAATGAGAAAGAAATCACACATGAACACAGAAGAATACTCTGGGGAAAGCCTCAACTAAAAACCTTGATCTTTGTATTATCATACAAGTGGAAATATGTTCGGATTACACAAAGATTTATCTCACAAGCTATCCAGCTCTCAGTACAATCCCTCAATACAGTTCATAGACTGAATAGACACAATATATGCCTTCCTCTAGTCCTCCAAGCCTCCTATTTCCTTGCACAGTTTCTCCTGGGGTCCAATGCTGCCACTTGTGTGAATTCCCACATCACACACTCATCAAAACTCAGAAATAACTACGCAATCCTCAAGGAATGAATTCCTTCTGCATGCAAGAGATATCCTCAATGGAATATTCTTGCAATTGATAGTACATTGTCCCATCCTCTGATCTCAACTGGGTCTCTGACTGAACTGACAAGCATGAGTTATTTATGAGATATAATCAGTTATATGAAGTGTTGTAGGTACATGCATGCATGCATTAACTAACTGAACTCACAATCAGTTCCACAAATTGTTGGAACTAATCTAACTGGACTTAACTCAGTTAACTGAGCTAACTAATTACAACTCAAAGTACAACTCAT
>APFE030624706.1:57620-87098 GCA_000404065.3 Pinus taeda
CATAGACTTCATGTTTGATTTTCTACAACTAATTAACTCAAGATGAATTAATTAATTATTTTACAAACAGCTGCTAAAATCAAATTTGAATTTTAATTCTCAATTTTAGTTTAGGGACTAACTAAAATTGGAATGTATCCCAAAATGCTATTTATAGCACTTCTATTTTTAGCATTTCTTGTTGCTACTTTCAACACTCCCTCTCAACAAGAAAGGGATTATCATTCACCCCAATCTTGTCTTTGTGGAACTCAAACTTGCATTTTGACAATGCCTTATCTGCATCCTGTTCCTCGATCGAAACATACAACAACAACATGTTCTTCTTCACCACACAGTCTTGAAGATGATGGTACCAGATATCAATTTGCTTGGACCTGTCATGAAATACTGGATTCTCAGAGAGTTTGATACAACTTTGATTATCACAATAGATCACAGTTGGATCCATCCTATGACCAAACAATCCCACTAGAATCTTTCCTTATCCAAATGGCCTTGCATTTTGCTTGATTGGCAGCCATGTATTTAGCCCTTGCTGAGCTAAGTGAAACTGACCTTTGTTTCCTGTTGTACGAGGAAACTGCAGTTGAAAAAAGGTTAAAGATTCCTCCAGAAGTTCTCTTCTGTTATAATGGACTCCCTGCCCAATCTGCATCTATGAAGCCCTGAATCTTGACTCCCTCTATTCGTCTGTACCACAATCCATACTGAGATGTGCCTTTGAGGTATCTCAGCACATGCTTCGTTGCCTTCCAAAACAGCTTGGTAGGCTGAACAATAGCTTGAGTCAGTTGTTTCACCACAAAGCACAAATTCGGTTGTGTGTTCACTAGATACATCAATGAACCCACAAGCTACTGATAAACAGTAGCAGCTACTACCTCACCTGAAGTAGCATCTTCCTTCCTCCAGTTACCAGCTAGAGGAGTCTACATGGGTTTGCACTTATCCATGTGGAATTGCCTGAGTATCTCATTGGCATACTTGCCTTGAGACACAAACACTTCCCCATCCTTCTGCCACACTTCCATACCTAGAAAGTAGTGCATAAGTCCCATGTCTTTCATCTCGAACTCTCTTGCAAGGTCCTCCTTGCAAGACTTGATCAACTGATCATCACCTATCAAAATCAGATCATCAACATAAAGAAAAATGATCAATGGCTTACCTTCTACCGTGAAGTGGTAAAGGTTTGCATCTGCTTCACTCTTTGTGAAGCCCAACCCGGTGAAATAGCTGTCAATCCTGGTGTACCAAGCACGAGGTGCTTGCTTCAACCCATACAAAGCCCTCTTGAGTCGGCACACATGAAACTCACGATCAAAGGTCTCAAAAACTTCTGGCTGCTCAATGTACACCTCTTCCTCAATCTTCCCATTGAGCAACACAGTCTTCACATCCATCTGATGGATCTTCCAACCCATATAAGCTGATAGTGCCAACATTGATCTGATAGATCAGTACCTTGCTACAGGAGCAAAAGTCTCATCGTAGTCGATCCCATCAACCTATGAGAAACCACGGGCAACAAACCTTGCCTTATGTTTCTCAACACTGCCATCAGCTGCCTGCTTTACCTTGTAAAGCCATCAGGAACTCACCACTGACTTGTCCTGAGGTCTTGGGACAACATCCCAAACACAGTTCCAAATGATGGAGTTGTACTCCTCCACCATTACATCAACCCAGTCTGGTTGTTACACTGCTTCCTCAAAAGAATAAGGTTCGGTCTCTACACACTCCCCAACTAGGGCCATGTAACCAATGTACCACTCGGGTGACCTCCTCTACCTGCGCTAAGAAGATGGTTGTCCCACATTCTCTCGCACATCCATCATCAACCTATCAACTTCCCTTGAGTGTTTTTGCCCATCTCTGGAAGACTCAGCATGAGTGGACGTCTCCACTCCCGAATCCTCTACATGCGGCTACTCCGCATCAGTCTGAGGCTCCTCCTCCTTCGAAACCAAAAGTTACTCCTCTACATGCAACTTGAGCTCCCTCTCAAGGGACACTCACATGGCTTTCTGCTCGTCAAACTTCAGATCTCTGTACACCATTGTCCTCTGACTAGTAGGCATAAACACCCAATAGTTGTGGGGTGTATCAGTGTACCCCACAACTATCCCCAACTCAGTTGTTGGATCTTGCTACTTATGAGCATCTTTGGTCACATGGCAATAAATCGATGATCCAAATATATTGATGTGACTCACATCTGGTCTCTTCTCGGAAAAGGATTCCATTGGTGTCTTCATTCCCTAATTACGATGCGGGCTTCTATTCTACAAGTGTATTGTTGTATTGCATGCCTCAGCCCACAAATGAAGTGGCAGGCTTTGGTCATGCAGCATCACTCGAATTGCTCCCACAATCAATTTGTTCTTCCTTTCGGCCACCCCATCCTGCTGTGGGTTATGGGGTTTCGTCAACTCCCATTTAATTCCTTTTGTTGCACAAAAGTCCTTAAATTGTTGGGAGACATACTCTTCACCATTTTCGCTACACAAGGCCCGTTATTTTCTTTCCAGATTCTTTCTCTGCCAAGGCTTTAAACTCACAAAACCTTGAGAAGGTTTGATCCCTCTTCTACATAAAGTAGATCCAACATCTATGAGAAAAATCATTAATAAAAATAAAATAGTACCTTTGTTTAGTGGTGAAGGCTGTAGATAATGGTTGACACACATCTATGTGAACTCGCTCCAGGATTGCTCCAGCTCTACTGTCTCGATCCTGAAAGGAATATTTCGCATACTTAACCAAGGTACAACCTTTGCATGTATCCATTTGCTCTAGTTTTCTCTTGGGAAGTCTGGTAGAAATGTGCTACATGATCTTTAAGGCCCCATGGTGCAAGTGGCCCAATATTCTATGCCATAGCTCGCCAACATCTTGGCTCTGCACCAACTCTGCTTTGGAACTGAATGTAGCACAGTTGTCTACCTCCAGCTTGTAGATATTCTTTACTCGAATCCCAATCCTCTTGGTCTGTCCAGTGTCGATATGCCTCAGGAATACCTTTCCTTTACTAAAGACTACATCATAGCCTTTTTCAAGTAAAGTGACAGACACAAGATTCTTCTTCAGACCTGTTACATACTTTACATCAACCAGGGTGAGAGGAGCTCCATGCTCCCTCGAAAACACAATCGTACCTTCACCTAAAACACGATACTTTCCATCATCATCCATCTCAATCTGCATCTGGAGATCCTTCTCCTCCAAGGTACTGAAAAGATTCTTATCACCGATCATGTGGAATGATGCTCCACTATCCAAGTACCAAACACATCCCACCATCGATGAAACCATGCATGCGATGAGGGAGAAATCCAATTCGAACTGTGAGGCCATTGCCTCACCATCTAATCCCTTTGAGGATCCCTTCTTGGATTTTTTCTGTGGACAATTCGTAGCATAATGGCCCACCTCATGACAATGAAAGAATCTCACTTTTGATTTTTCAAACTTCTTCCCACCATGGGAAGAACTGGATTTGGAATGGGATGCCTTCCCTTTCCCTTTCCTTGCCTTACTCGCTAAGGCTATATTTTCTTTAGCATCTTTCTTTGATGAAGATCCATCTCTAGTGCTTCTCCTTATCTCCTCCTACATCAGATCCAACCAAAGTAGTACCCAATCTGGTAGTTTCTCTCTTCCATTTATCGGGCCTTGGTAGCTATGCTAGCTCTTAGGAAGACCGCCGAGAGAAAGACTCACCATGTCATCATCAGTAGTCGTGATCCCTACACTTCCAAGCTCATCCCTGCAGGTGGTGAGCTTGTTCAGATATGTAGAGATCGTGTCGCCCTTTTCACACTTGATTTTCCAAAGCTTGTCTTTCAGCGCTAGCTTCCTCTGATTGTTGTTGTTCTGATATAGATCTTTCAATGTTTTCCACATTGAAAATGGTGTCTCCTTCCCATGGAGACTCGAGACTATGTGGTCTTGAACTCCCTTCAGGAGGATTCTCCTTGCTCTAGCCACACATTCTTCCATTCCGCCAATTCTTGGGCATTAGCTGTTGCTGGCTTGGGGACTTCTTGATCAATGAAGTCCTTCAAACTGTTGTCCTCTAATACTGCTTCCATGAGATCCTTCCAGGCTATATAATTTGAGCTGCCATCAAGGGCATACTTGAGTTTTAAACTGTTGAATGCCATTGGTGAAATTTGAGATGTGATAAGAATTCGAATTCTATAATCAGGAACTTCAACCTTCGAACTTCTCCCTTATTTGTATATCGTTCTTTGCTTTGATCACCTTTACTCTGATACCATGTAGAAATTCCCACTGTAGATCACTTGATAATGCAATATACTAAAGCAAAATACTTGATCTACTTCTACAAACAAATTTGCGGAAGCTTAATCGATTTTGAGCAAGATCAAATAGAACACATATAACATAGAATGAGAAAGAAATCACACATGAACATAGAAGAATACTCTGGGGAAAGCCTCAGCTAAAAAGCTCGATCTCTGTATTATCATACAAGTGGAAATATGTTTGGATCACAAAAAGCTTTAGCTCACAAGCTATCCAGCTCTCAGTACAATCCCTTAATACAACTCATAGACTAAATAGACACAACATATACCTTCCTCTAGTCCTCCAAGACTCCTATTTCCTTGCGCAGTTTCTCCTGGGGTCCAATGCTGCCACTTGTGTGAATTCCCACATCACACACTCATCAAAACTCAGAAATAACTACATAATCATCAAGGAATGAATTCCTTCTCCATGCAAGAGATATCCTAAATGGAATATTCCTGCAACTGATAGTTCACTGTCCCATAATCTGATCTCAACTGGGTCTCTGACTGAACTAACATGCATGAGTTATTTATGAGAGAATATTATGTTATCTGAAGTGCAGCAGTTACATGCATGCATGCATTAACTAACTAAACTCACAATCAGTTCCACAAATTGTTGGAACTAATCTAATTGGAATTAACTCAGTTAATTGAGCTAACTAATTACAACTCAAAGTACAACTCATCCTGATCTCCTTAATCAAGGGATAACTTCCTCAATCAAAGGGGAAACTATTGCATGTCTTCACATACTTTATGTTGATTTTCTACAAATTAATTAACTCAGATGAATTATTAATTATTTTACAAACAGCTGCTAAGATCAAATTCGAATTTTAATTCTCAATTTTAGTTTAGGGACTAACTAAAATTGGAATGTATCCCAAAATTCTATTTATAGCAGTGTTATTTTTAGCACTTCTATTTTTATCATTTCTTGTTTCTATTTTCAACAGTGCCCAAACCTGTAAATAACTCCTTCAAGAACTTGGAAGTGAAATTTTCATCTTTGTTTGACACAATCTTCTTTAGAATGCCATGCAATCTAACCACATCTCTGATGAATACTTTTGCCACATCACTAGCTGAGAATGTAGACTTCATTGGAATGAACTGTGCAACCTTTTTTAATCTGTCCACAACAACCATGATGGAATCATGTTGTCTTACCGTCTTCAGAAATCCTGTGATGAAATCCATGGAAATGACTTCCCATTTCCACTATGGAATCGCAATCAATTGTAGCAGTCCACTTGGATGTTTACACTCTACCTTCACATGTTGACAATAAAAACACCTAACCAAAAACTCTACTACATCCCTCTTCAAATCCATCCAATAATAAAATTTCTTCACTATAGTCAATGTCTTCTGGTAACCTAGGTGACCTGAATATGGTTTCGCATGAAATTCTCTCAAGATCACCTTCTTGAGCTCACTGCTATCTAGCACATATATCCTATATTTGAACCTAACCAATCCACCTGCTATAAGGAAATAGTTCACGTCCTATGCACCTGCACCTATACCTATACCTATACATGTATTGTCACTTGTACTACCACTTGTACCTATACTTGTACTCTGCTGCAACCTATGCACAATATCCATATACCTGACATCCTGCTAACCCGCCTGCAATATCCTATCCTGTAATTTTGTCCCATAGGAGCTCATAGTTTCTAAGTAATTTACATGTATCCACCTACTGAGAGCATCCACCACCCTATTCTCCTTTCCTTTGATGTGCCTGATCTCAAAGTCAAACTCACTGATCATGGTCAACCATCTAGCCTGTCGAGTGTTCAAATTCGGTTGGTCAAACAAATACCTCAACCCAATGTGATCACTCATCAGTACCAACCTCCTTCCAAGAAGATAGTTCCTCCACATCTTCAATGCATGTATTATCATTGCTAACTCCAAATTAGGTGTTGGGTAGTTCTACTCTTGCTCGTTTAGTTTTCATGACTCATAGCATACCACTTGTCCATCATGCATAAGGACTACACCAATTCCTCTCTTACAAGCATATGTGCACACTACAAACTCTTTGTCTGGATTTGAAATCTGTAGCATTGGTGCATGTTGGGATGGGGTCCCTTGGGTCATTTTTGGGGTTAAAAACCCAAGTTTTGATGTAAATTTTGGTAGAAAGATGTAAAGTCTCCACAATTTGTGGATGCAGAGTGCATAGATAATTAGAAATCAAAAGGGGTTTTAACCCCTTGGTTATGTAAGTTTGAGTCGGTTTTGAGATCCACCCATGGTTTGCAGTCCACGGGATTGTATGTAAAAAGCTATAAATAGGTGTGTCTTAGAGAGTCTAAGGTAGATAGAGATGCATGCTTATGTCTATGTCTGAAAAAAGGGAAAGTAAATAGTAGGTAGATAGAAGGGAAGAGGCTACGTAGTTGAGTGCACTTAGGCTTATAGGAGAGTCTGCAACTGAGTGTGTGGACGCCTGCAGCTGCGTGCGCAGGGTAGTTTTGAGTCTGTAACCTCACATTGAAGATCAATAAAGAAGATTGTTGAAGAAATTCATATGTTTATCTATTTACTTCTCTAATTTATGTTTGCAATATATGCTATGATGGAATAATGTCCCTATGAGATAATTATGTATTGATGTGCGACTCTATTGGATAAGTCTTATTAACTATACACAATGCATGTTAAGTATTTATGCGAAGATTATCATACATTTTTTTATGTTTATTAAGCACTTAACTAGATCTGCGTGAACTCAGATCTAGGGTTATTATATGTTGTGCATAAGTGGTTGATTCATCTGCTAAGGGTCCACAAAGACCTATCATAGACCTTCACGAAGGTCTAAAGGCCATTTAAGGGGAATTGCAGTGTTGAGCCATAGGGACTAATAGATTTTTTCAAAGGTAGATCTAGGGCAATAAGAGACATCACATTGATCTTTGGATGTGGAAAAATGGTTCCACCATCCCCCCATACTGCTTCGAGTGAGACTTCCACGTGTGCTACACGGGTTGATGTCGAAAGGGCCAGTAGTGTAGGGATTTTTTTGGTGCAATTAACTCTGAACCTGGGTCAGGACCCACTAAGCCAACAAATGGTTTTGTTGCCAGGACCGAGATCTATAAAGAGATGTGTGATGATGCATCACTGGAATCTGACCCAGAAGGAAATTAAGAATTGGTTGGATAGAAAAATTCACGAATTTACAGTGCAGGAAAACAGAAATCCATGCCTGTCAAAAGAGGGCAAATATTTGTACATAGAAATACATAAAATTTTCTTCTGCACCTTCCCAATCTCACTATATGAGTGGATAGCTAAGTTGGCAGATGGAAAAGGAATGTGGAGGCTTGACAGTCCAATAGTGTGGACTCTAAAGCTAGTGCAAAGGTTGGAAGCTTCTGAAGACAAGATGGTGCACATTATTGACCACTGGCTCGATCGAATTATAGGAGGATTTGTTATAGAGTTCGCAGTTGATACCTCAGTCAACTACAGTGAAGCAGAGCGACGCTTTTTCAAGGGACCACGAGGTAAGTATATGAGATCTTTGAATACTTGGATTAAGATGCTCTTGTGTGAGAAAAGGGTTTTTTCGTTTCCTTGATGTTCGGATCTACGTGAAGTGGACAGATCTTTAGGAACAAAGAGAAAGAAGATCCTGAATATAGCCCATTGATTGGACCTCCTTCGAGCGACGACGAGGGAACGACACAGGCCTCACCACAGAGTGTGGTCTAGCTAATAAGATAGGGTTTTCCACAGATACACCATCCATCCACTCCACCTCCACCCTCACCTCCACAGCATACACCCTCACCCACACCGCCACCACCACTTTCATCGCTCAACATGTCGAACTCAATAAAGCTGTTGATTTTCAAGGGTATAGGGAGCGAAGATACAAATCAGTTCTGGTTTGTTGCAAATGTTGTATGGATTGAACAGAAAATCACTGATGGAAACATAAAGAAGGCACAGTTAGTTACTACTTTGCAAGATCGCACGCTGACATGGCATATTAATTGTTGTGTTGATCATCCTTTAGCAACACTAGCAGATACTAAGGGTGCTTTAAACAAGGAGTTTAGTAAGCGTAAGTCTGACTCGCAGTCAGTCGTTGGATTTAAGGAAATCACAATGAGGGCCAGTGAGATGCCTTGGGAGTTAGATCAAAGGCTAAAATGTGTGATCTGCAAAGCTAATATGCAGCTCACAAATGGTCAGCATCGCAAGTGGTTTATAGCCTCGCTTCTACCCCACCTGAGGATTTCTTTGTCACAGCAGAAGATAGAAACTCAGGTGGAAGCGTTGGAAATCACAATGATATTGCACGAGATCCCTATTTAGGACGTGACTTTGGGAGTTCAACAAATTCACTTGTAGTTGCAGAACCTCTTCTTGGAATTGCAGAGCTTGAAAAAAGAGGAGGTTGGGCTAGAGGTGCGTGAGGAAGTATGGTGCCTCAAGTGTAAGATCTAGGGGCATGATAAAGACCACTGCCCCTTATTCATAAATCATATGACAAGGGGGATGGGGGGGACCAATTCCCCTAAGGCAAGAAGCTCCAGTAGGACCAAGAGAAGGGCCCGCACTACGGTGTGCTATTTTTCATGTGGCTGGAAAACACATAACGAATAATTGTCATTTTCTGCAAAACACACCACAACAATCATTCTGTGATTTCTACAAATCAGTGGGCTACAATGAGTGCCATTTTCATAGCTACAAGTTGATGATGGAAAAAACGCCTACCAACCGAATGCAAGAAGAGACTTGGCTTCCAGATCAGGGTGCAGGAGGAGCACGTGGAGGTTGTCAAAGAAGAGGATGGGACTGAGGAGGAGGAGGAACTGGTAGAGGTTGCGGTCAGGTTATTTGCTATAATTGTGGGACACCAGGGCACTACACGTGGGAGTGTCAGAATCAGACACACCCATCTTGTCAATACTTCAGCCAGTTTTACCACACTATAGAAGAATACCCTGTGTTGAGAGCTAAGATGCAGGAGAAGAAGTCGCAGCCTCAGCAACCTATGCAGATGATCCGAATGTGAATATTGTGTGGAGAAGTGGAATAACAATGGGAGATGATAAGGGAAAACAACCTAAAGAAGACGGATGGGTTCGTAAGGCCCCAGAGAAGGAAGGCAGATTTGATCTAGTGCACACGAAGGAAAAATTTATGGAAGCTAAGAAAATCTTCGCTAAGGGATCTACCTCAAGAAGCCAGAGAACCATGCCAGAAAACAATGCGCCTACAGAGGTTGACCCCTTTATACTTACCACATTCCTGGAAACCTGCATGAAACTTTTGCGTGACAGCAAGGCCATGAAAGGCCTGCAGGAATTGATAAACAAGTGTGCTGGTAAAGAAAACACTCCTGATGGACACCACGTAGTAAGAAAAAATGGCAAAAATAAGGCAAGAACAAGGTGCGAGATGAGGCTCACCGCGTAGATAGGAGATTATGAGATGGACCAGGTTATTCTTGATCTGGGGTTTAACGCAAACATTTTTCCTAAACAGACAGTGGAGAGAATGGGGAGACCTACACTGTAATGGTCTCTGATCCAGTTGAGGATGGTGAACCAGTAGAAGATCATCCCTATGGGACGACTACATGGAGTCACTGTAAATATAGAAGGTGTGAGTGCGCTGGCTAATTTTGAAGTAATAGAAATTGTTGACGACAACAATCCATACCCTGCATTCCTTGGAATTGACTGTGCCATTGATATGAATGGGGTCATCAACTTAAAGAAAAGAACAATGTTGTTCGAGAGGAAATTGCTTCGGGTTGTAGTACCATTGGACCCTGCAAAAGGATCGTGCTATACTGAACTGGTTCGTCACTATGAAGAAAGTGATGATGACTTGGATCAGATTTACAAAATAATTGCACGAGATCAAGACTATATTAATCCAATAGCTAATGGATGGATTGCATGGGACCGGGAAAATTCATGTACCTCGGATTTAGATGAAGAACTGGAGCATTGGCAGAATAGGCTACATGAAGTATCTACTTTGTGCTGCAACATGATGACTAAATCGTTGTGTTGTGTGTCATCGGAGGTAAGTAATTTACCCTATTGTGATGGTTTAACCAACGTAGATAAGTTTTTTGATGCCTTTGAATAAGAATTCCCTGAGGATCACCACTTCCAAGCGTTAGATTTGGCACTGTGCGCCACGCCCGCACGATGGTGGGGTACACACAAAGGCAACTTTGATGAATGGCAAGATTACAGGAGGATGATGAGGTTGCGATTTGGTCATCTAAAAATTTTAATGACTGAGAAATATGATGGGAGAAATGATCCACACGACCATTTGGTGAAGTGGACTATAGTTTATGGAATGGAGGTGGAGTGGGTGCACTTATTTTGTCATACTTTGGATACAATTCCTATGAATTGGTATCTGGAAACGGAGCTTTGCCATGGCACCGTGGAGTGGGATATATTAAGGGAAGGATTCTTAATGACCTTTAGTTTTGAAGATGGGTTTCAATGCATTGATGAAGCTCTACAGGAGATCAAGGTAGCGATCTTCATAATTCCGCAAGATCCTTTGGAGTTGGTTCAACCAAAATGGAGCACCCAACTGTGCCATGAGCTAGAATACTATAATGTAACTTCTAAGTGGGACGATGAATATCCTAGAAATATCAACATTCTGGAGGCAGAAGGCCAAAGCGAGGTCAAAGGTCTGCCACTAGAAAACCCAAACATCACCACGCCATTGAAAACTAAGAAAGTAAACATTGGTATTGAAGCAGAGCCAAAATTTGTGAAGATTGGAGACTACTAGGATGATGCCACAATGGATAAAGTTTTTGAGTTACTCTATGAGTACCGGGATCTTTTTCCTACCAAGTTTTCAAACCTGAAGGGCATTATAGGTGACTTGGGTGTGATGACAATCATTTTGAAACTAGATGTGAAGCCTATTAAGCAGAGTTTGTATCACCTTAATCTCAAATACAAGGAAAATATCCCATTGGAGTTGGATAAGATGCTCTAAGCTGGCATCATTGAACCTGTGGAAGAATATGATTGGGTGAGCCCAATGGTGGTTCAAGAAAAGAAGCATAAGGGAGAAACAAGGACTTGCGTAGACCTAAGGAAGCTTAATGATGCCTGAGTCCATGATCCTTTTCCGACACCATTTACAGATGAGGTATTGGACAAGTTGGAGGGCAGGAGGCCTACTAGTTCACTAATGGATTCTCAGGGTACCATCAGATTAAGTTCGTGCCAGAGGATAGGAGCAAAACAACCTTCACGACTAAATGGGGTTGTTTTCATTATATTGTCATGTCATTTGGACTCAAGAATGCATCCACAATATTCTCTCGTGTAGCTATAGCAACGTTTAAGGATTTCATCCATAAGTTCTTGGAGGTGTATTTTGATGATTGGATGGTGTTCGACTTAGTGAAGCACCATGTACCAAGTCTGCGCCTGATGTTGGTATGTGCCGCAAATACCAAATTGCGATGAACCTGAAGAAGTGTCTATTTTGTGTCCCCTTTGGGATCTTGTTGGGTCATGTCGTGTGCAAGAAAGGACTGATGGTGGACCTTGCTAAGATCACGGTGATAGTGGATTAGGAGGCCCCAAGAAGTGTGAAGCAGTTGCGTGCAAACCTTGGGCATACAAGATATTACATAAAGTTCATCAAGGCTTATGCTCAGATTACCACACCCATGGAGAAACTACTGAAGGACACTACATTCTGTTGGGATGAATAATGTCAGTGCAGTTTGGATGTATTGAAGGAGAAGATGGTTACCGCACGGATTTTGGTCTTCCCGGATTGGAAAAGGGAGTTCCATTTGCAAGTCGATGCCTCTTTCATTGCGTTGGGAGCAGTGCTAACACAGGTCAGCGAGGGAGAGATGGACCACCCTATAGCCTTTGTGAGAAAGAAATTATCAAAGGTAGAGAAGAATTACTCAACGATAAAGCACGAAGGATTGGTTGTGGTATACACGCTTCAAAATTTTAGGCACTACTTGTTGGGTAGACATTTCAAAATGTACGCAGATCATTCTTCCTTGAAATACCTAGTCGATAAGCCTGTGTTGGGGGGGAATATCTGTCGATGGTTGTTGATATTCCAAGAGTATGTGTTTGAGGTGATTGTGAAGCCAAGCAAGTTGAATGCAGGACCTCACTATCTATCATGGATCAAGACAGGATAGGATCCTACCAATTTCGAGGAAGGGTTGTCTAATGCGCATCTCTTAGCAGTGCACGTAGCGAATGACCACTTTGTAGATATTATTCACTTTTTTAATACAGAAACGACACCAAAAGGGTATGCGATTCAGTAGAAGAAGGAGTTAGTAGTGCACGCGATGGATTTCTCGATAATTGCAGGACATTTGTATAATATGGGTGCCAACGAGATATTGCAACGGTATGTGCCAAACTTTGAATGGGGTAGCATCCTTGTTGAAGCTCATGGAGGAGTTGCGGGAGGACATTATGCAGGAAAGGTGACAACGCTGAATATTTTGCATGCAGGCTTATGGTGGCCCATGCTGCATAAATATTCTAAAGCATATTGTAGGGCATGCGCTGCATGTCAACGAATGAGCAGACCATCGCAAAGGGATGAGTTGCCACTGAATCCTCAAGTATCATTGTAGCCATTTGAAAAATGGGAAATTGATTTCATTAGACCAATTCAATCCCCAGGAAAGAAGATAGGTGTGCACTATATCATCACTGCGACGAAGTATCTAACCAGATGGGCGGAGGCACAACCGGTAAAGGATTGTAAAGGGGCTATAGCAACAAATTTCTTGTTTGAATATGTGTTAACTAGATTTAGCTGACCAAAAATGTTGATGAGTGATCAAGGTACACACTTCCTAAATGAAACGATCAACGCGTTGACTGATGAGTTCCATGTTTATCATCATAAGAGCACACCATATCATCCTCAAGCTAATGGAACAGTTGAGGCCTTTAATAATATTTTGGAGAATGCACTAACTAAGGTTTGTAATGCACGGCAGAATGATTGGGACGTGTGTGTACCTGCATTGCTATGGGCATACAGGACTACTTGCAAAAAGCTGACAGGACAGACACCTTTTAGATTGGTCTATGGCATAGAAGTTGCGATTCCTATGGAGTATATCGGGCCTAGTATACGCATAGAAGCTTTCACAGGCATCGCAAATCGCAAAGCCTTGGAAGAATGGCTCGCACAATTGATAAAACTTGAAGAAGACAGATTCTTGGTTGGATTCCATTAGCAAGTACAGAAAGAGCGCGAAAAATCATGGCACGAATGACACATCAAGCTACACACATTCAAGGTAAATGATTTGGTATTATTGTATGATAGCAAGTTCACTAAGTTTCCAGGAAAATTTCAGATGCACTAGCTTGGGCCATATGTTATCAAAGATATTATAGATGGAGGCGCAGTTCAGCTCACGAAGTTGAATGGAGAACATTTTCCGGGAAGGGTGAATGGTAGCCAATTGAATCCATATAAAAGAGATACAACTCAATGACTATATGAAGGCAGGATATTATTAGTGCTCCAGGTAGTTGTAAGGGAGCGCAGGACTATAAACTACACTTCCAGGATTGGAGGACTCTACGGTAGGTGGGTTGAGTGGAAAATGGTGAAATTACAGTCTAAGACTCTACGCGAGGGGATATGTGCTACACAGGGAGGTGCCGCATAGCACAGTAAGAAAGTGACTGTTAGAGTCATTGTTCCTGATTTGACAGCCAAAAGACGATTCAAAGAAGTGGGTTGGCGGCATTTAAGGCCAAAATCTTTGAAGATCTGCCACCAAAACACATTAATGATCAAATTTTGAGGGGAACGGTCAGATTTGAATTCAAAAACCCCTATAAATTATGCATGCTAGTCCAACAGAGAACACTTTGCAAACTTAGATTTTTTGAGTTGTGTTGTTTGTTGCTTATGCACTGCTCATTCTTTGAGGATTTTTTCGCATGGTTGTTGATGGTGTTGGATCCACCAACATGTCAAGGGGATCTCCTAGGTAAGAAGTCCCAATTAGACCTCAAACCATTTGTGTAGGAGTCCCAGCAGTGGATTGTAAGGTAATGCCTTGATTGTGATGTCGCACAAAGGAAAGTAAGATAACTATGTTAGTAGCAAGGGTGTGATTGATGTAGTGAGTCAAGGAATGAATATGAGAGGTTCCAAAAATTCAAGGGGAGGGAAGGTGACGGTGAGTTCCAGGTTGAAAGGGACTAGCCCCAACTTGGCTAGGAACACACAACATAAAGGACATGCATTGCTTCCGGCAGAGCAGTCGACATGGATGTGGCAGTCCCAAAATACAATGTAAGATAACACAAAAAACACTCATGGATCATTCTGAAATGAGTGTGACCGTTGATATAACAAGGTTCAAAGAAAGGGTTGTATGATGTCTAGTAGAGCAGTCAAAACGGACGGTGATAGCATTAACAACATATACAACACAGTAACAAGATTCATATAATTGCGTACAAATAAGTTCATATACAAGTATGTAAGTTAAACAACATATATCAGTAAGGAAACTAGATTAGTCCAACTACAATAACAACATATGCATGAAAATGTGTTGACTTTTATTATATAAAGAAATGTAAGTCACAATCATACAATACACCATGTAAACCTGCTATCCCTATCAGTAGAATGTTATAGCCACATCCGCCTGCTCCTCCAAAGAGATGTACTAGCTCCATGGAGTGGAGAAGCCAAGGCGCTTTACAATACTGTCCAAACCTTCTTCAAGATAGTCTTGGTAGAAGCTTGGCTAACCAAAATCCCATACAATGAGTTATGAGGAACTATTTATAGCAAAGAGTGGGGTGACCCTTGACATTCCCCTTTGTGATAGTTCAACTACCCTCATGACTCTTCACCTACTCTATGATTGTTACATCCAACTGTTGAAACTCGAGTTACACTTGACATGACTCAACGTTACAATGCACATGTACTCATGTGAGACAACATGGCTTGACCAAGCCTTGCAAGACATCACTGACACTCGGTTTGTTGTGGTGAGACCAAATATTTGACATGCTTGTGATGGTGAAGCTAGTGAGCTGATGCCAATCTTGGTCATCCGTGATAGTGTGCATGCACCTCATGGTGACATCTTGCTGAAGCGAACTCTTGCCTCCATTGCAACTGGTGCATTGGTTAGGCCCCTTCATCCAACATGTCTACTAACATGCGCATGGTCTTCTTGGGTACAGTTGAACTAGCAACACACTGATGCATAGTGTCTGTGTTGATCTTCAAGTGTGTGTTCGTGGTCATGCACATCAACTTGTCGAAGTGCATGTTCAGCCCGAGTAGGACTTGTTTCTTGTCTTTGCCTCGGTGAGTGTGTTGAATGGGTTGGATTGTATGCGTGCACTCAACGACATGCACGTTGTTGGATCCTTTGCATGACATCAACAACACTTCTCACCATGTTTGCTATGTGTCCACTGCTAGGATGGATCCTTAACTTGTACTGCTGCAGTTTCATCCATGAATGCATGTTGTTCCCACTACTGTTCATGTTCCTACCACAACTCATTGGTCTGTCTGTGCAGCTTCATATTCTTCCTAAGTTGCTGCTTCGACACATGAAACTCCTTCTTTGTTCCATCATTTGCCTTCGCGTGATCTTCATGTCGTGCAGTCACTTCATAGTTTGAGTCTCCAAAGTTGCTTTCATTATCAGTGGATCTGCTTGATCTTGCAACTTCACTTCACCTCTATGTTGTCAACAACCTTCCTCTTGTATATGTTGCATTTACTGCACTCTGTATGTTGTCCTTAGCTATTTTTCATGATTTTTATAACTGTGATGTTGTTGCTTGATGTCCTTGTCCATGAATAACTTGATGTCTTCATGAGTAGGTAAGCCCATGGACACTTGATCGACTGCATCCCCAAGTGTGCTCTGAACAATGTTTTCGTCTCTGCTCTCTTGGAAACCATTGTACCTGTACTACTTAGAGGTAGATGAACACCTGTGATACCTGGAGACATGGCAACACTCATAGTAAGTAATTTGTCATTCAAAAACCAAAATGAACATGAGAATTGACCTACAACATACATGGGTGAATGATCGTGAAGGTTGCACAATTTTGGTCGGGACGTCAGGAGACCGACTGCCAAGACTACACAAGGCACAGTCTGGGCTACTGGGAGACTAACTAAATGCTAGAACTGCAAAATGTGTAATCCATTTGGGCAGTTGGCTGTTGGGGTTGTGTAATGTGCGATTCCAGCTGGAAAAGGCCACTGGCCTAGGGACAAATTTGTGAAATTTTTGGGCCAAGCATTCACTGACCTCTAGAAATGTGCAATTCAGTCTAGGAGGCCAGTGTTAGGCTATATTGCACAAATATGGAGAGGAAGGTGAGCCTTCCTCCTCCATATTGTGCAATTCATCCTTGGTGAAGGCAGAGATCGGGCCAAACTTGGCCCGACTCACCGATGGGCAACTGAAAGCAAGTTAAGTCAATGAAATGCATGGCGACACTAAGTGATAGCAGAAGTGATAAATAGTGCATTCAAAACATGAATGGAAGATTGAGCAAATAAATCAACATGCATGTGGGTGAGACAGTTCATCGGTTGGGCGACCGTCCATGAAAAATAGTTTCATGCATGCGACAACAATGAGATAGCAACGAAAACTGAAACAAATCTAGGACATGCTAGAATATATGTAAATGATAGTAGGCATTCAAATAAATCAAGAAAATAGTACTCATACAAGTGAAAACACAAAAAGCGACAGAAATGCAACCCAACGCATGGGAAGCGAGCGTACCCTGAAATAGATTAGTTGAAAGTGCCAGTTGTTCCTAAATGTGATGTGGGATATCAGAACTACAAGGTTGATGTGGGGAATGAGCTCTGCAGCATCCAGTTGATAAGTTTTGATAACATCGAGGTTATCACGTGCATGCCACAAATATAAGGGAAGCAACACTTGGAGGGAGGTTTCTAAATTGCTCCCTACATTTAACCTCCAACTGCTAAATATAGCTCCCTAAAACAAGGGATGTCTTTGCATGCTACCTTGGGAGAAGTAGCCTATGCATGCAAGTTTGTTTAGCTCGGTCCTGGAGGGAACTGGTCAACTCAGCTGCACATGCAAGCCACTGCTTGACTGCTGGAGAAAAATGTGCATTTCTAATTGTCAGCTGGGCTGAGTGCCCAAGGGGATTGCACAATTTCTGGGTCGAGTAGCTGACTACTACCCAAATTTGTGCAAATATTGGGATGAACTACCTGTTGATGGGAAAATTTTCATAATTCCTAGTGGGAGGGTTGGCTGGCACGATTTGCGGAATCCAGGAGACCAACAGGTTGTCAAAGGGAATTGCACAATTCCTGGAGGGAACTACTAGTTTCCCTCCAGAAATGCACAAATTTCACTAGTAAGTTGCTCAACCTACAGCTAGACTAAGTCTGGATGAGCAACCTATGAAAGGAGAAGATCAAACTGTGATCGACAGGCTGCCTTTAGGCAAGAAAGACACTGAAGCTTGAGGACGTGATGAAGCAAGGAAAGCTATTGTGAAGGTTGGTAGGGAGGCTCCAAAATAGGCTAAGGAAAAATTTTGGAGGGTGGTTGTAGCTGCTACAACACTTGGCGGCACACTGGTAGAACTCAAACTCTCTAAATGGACCTTGTTCATGAGAAGCAGTTCTAACACCTTTGGAAGTATTTTTCAGTTTTTAGCTCATCTAGGTTTCACACTAACTTGATTGTAAGATGTAGCATCTGCCAAAATATTGGTCAATTGACATACATTCCAAGCCAAGGCAACACAGTTGTTTAGATAGGGATTGAGGGGTATATAATTGCACAAACAGTATAGTCGTCAGAGTCTTAGTTTCATCTCTGGTGTTGCTCCACTGCCAGCAGGCCTAGACAATACCCCGATGGAGTCACATACGAACACAAGCATGGCTCCACTGCCAGCAAACCTGGTCAGTACCCGGGTGGAGTTACTTGCATAACATCCCTACGCAGGAAGCCTTTCTCTTCTTTCACCTTATTCATTTTTCTTTTTTGAAATTTTGAATTTTGAATTATTTTTTTTATTTTTATATTTACTTTTTTATTATGCATAGCACTTATTCATTTCAGAGTCAGAAGAAGGATCCTGACATATTGAGAGCAAAGGAGGTTGTCCCAAGAGAGTATTATTTTATTGCATCTCTGACGTGCCTGTTAAGGTTTTCCCCCTCACCTTACTCTACTTGACTGAGATAACAAGGGTTAACCCAAAAACAATCGACTAGAGAAGGTGACACTAGTTAGCGCACAAGCGTTGTGTTTACACCAAGGTTCACTTCGGAGAGTACATATTTTCCTTCAATGTATCATGGACTAAGAGTAACAAGTTCATCATACAGAGGCAAGATGACAGATAACCAAGTAGTGATAGCTGTACAAACCCTCTTGTACTTTACCCAACTTGTTTCATGAGTCACACATGGTTTCATGCAAACTAACCTATGAGAGAAACAAGTGAACGAACTGACAATCAACAAAGTAAAGCAAGAGCAGAAGTGAAATTAAATAAAAACAAGTAAACAAACAAGAAATCAAATAAACAAGCAAGCAAAGTATGTAAGCAAATAATCATGCAAGCAAACTCTACTCCTATTCCTACACTAATGGTGAATGGGCTTGATCACGTGAAGTGATACTTCAAATGTAGCCACCAACACATTGGTAGGCACATGTGGGTGAAGGTTTGGTCCACGAGTAACCTAGTTGTGCATACCAGCATACAAGAAAGATATGACATCGAAGACAGCCACACTTCGTGTTTCAAAGTGCCCACAAAACATAAATGAGTGCATGTGCATGACGGATAGTCCGTGGACTTATCATGGTGCTATGTGACACTACGTGCAACTTTGAAGCAAAAGCACACTCTTGACTGAGACATGCAAGCAAATGAAAGAAACAAAGAAAATGTGCGTCACGCACGAGTGCTTGCAATGTAAGACTCCTCCAATGCATGAGCAATGGGATCGTGCAATACAAGTGGAGGAAGTGTGATCTATGTGTGAGATGGATCTTCCATGCATACAGATGAGCGTTGAGGAGCCTTGGGTGATTGAAAAATTTCATGATCGGAAGTGACACTAACCCCAAGAGAGCGAGGACCTGACATAACCATCAGCTTGTGTAAGACCAACTCTTTGACATGCTTTTGTTGGTGAAGCTAGTGAGTTGATGCCAAGCTTGGTTGTCTGTGATGGTGTGCATGCAACTCATGGTGACATCTTGCTTAAGCGAACTCTTGCCTCCGTTGCAATTAGTGTCTTGGTTAGGCCCCGTCGTGTATTGGAATTTTGGTGAGATAGCAACGAAAATTGATACAAAGCTAGGACAAGATATAACATATGTAAATGACATCAGGTGTTCAAAGAATTCAAGAAAATAGTACTCATACAAGCGAAAACCCAAAAAGCAACAGAAATGCAAGTCAAGGCATGGGAAGTGAGCTTATCCCAAAACAGCTGAGCTGAAAGTACCAACTGCTCCTAGCTGTGATGTGGCATGTCAGAGCTACAATGTTGATGTGAGTAATGAGCTCTGCAGTGTCTGGTTGATAATTTTGTATAACATCGAGGTTATGATGCACATGCCACAAATCTAGGGGAAGCAACACTTGGAGGGAGGTTTTTGAATTGCTCCCTACATGTAACCTCCAACTGCTAAACATAGATCCCTAAAACAAGGGATTCCTTTGCATGTTGCCTTGGGAGAAGAAGCCTATGCATGCAAGTCTGTTTAGTTCGGTCCCGGAGGGAACTGGTCAACTTAGCTGCACATGCAAGCGAGTGCTTGACTACTGGAGAAAAATGTGCATTTATGACTGTCAACTGGGCTGACTGCCCAAGGGGATTGTGCAATTTCTGGGCCTAGTAGCTGACTGTTACCCATATTTTCACAAATCCTAGGTTGAACTGCCTGTTGATGGGAAAAATTACGCAATTCCTGTTGGGAGGGTTGGCTGGCAGGATTTGTGCAATCCAGGAGACCAATACGCTGTTAGAGAGAATTGCGCAATTCCTAGAGGGAAATGTTGGTTTCCCTCTAGAAATGCACAAATTTCACTAGAAAGTTGCTCATCCTACAGCTGGACCAAGTCCAAATGAGCAGCCTATGAAAGGAGAAGATCAAATTGTGATCGATAGGTTTCCTTTGAGAAAGAAAGACACTGAATCTTGAGGACTTGATGAAGCAAGGAAATTTGTTGTGAAGGTTATGTTAGTGCCTAAATCTACCTCAGGCTTAGAAAGGTAGGATCTAGGACAACATCAAGCCACGCTTAACCTGGTAGCTAGCCCTACCAGGTCAGGAGAAGGCTCTCTCCGGGTCAATGTCAACAAGATATGATCAATGAGGGCTTGAGATGACTAATATACTGACTGATTTTAGGCTAGGTATTTGTGTAAAAGAGTTTATTTGAAAAATGATGTTTTTTGTTGGTTCTAATGGAAAGGAAAATCTTGGGTGCGGGGAATGAGGCTCAGTTTTGCAAAGATCTCAATGGGGCAAGGTAGGCAACTAATTTGGCACTTCAAATTGAATGAGATGGAGAGATTAGATAGGTGAGGAGTTGAAGAGGAAAAGAAAATCCATGGATCCTCTTCAAACAACTGAAAACATCAAAAACTAAAGCAAACCCTAGGTAGAGCACTGCAATTTCAATGAATTCTACCTTTACTCTTGTTTGATTTAGTCAAGAAGAAACAAGATAGATAATGGCATACATAACACAAAAGTAAATTCACAATTTTAGAAGAAAGCACTATACCAAAACAAAATGCCACATGAATCCCAAAGAGTGCTACAAGCCCTGGTCTCAATTCCTTAGCCAAAATGTTGATATGAGTGTATAATGAAGCTCCTTGCTTTCTCAAAAGTCCAACCATGCTAATGACTGAAAAACCACATAATATAGACAAACCATAGCTCATCCTAGCCTCTAGGGGTTGAGCTCACATGTTTAGGAGTTGTTCCAACTAATTCTAAACTGAGAATTAGAAATTAGACAGTGGAACAGCATGCCTCTAGAAACAAGGGAACTGATTCATTCAGTTTCAAACAACTTTTTAACTGATGAATCTACCTCCATAAGTGAAAATTTGACATATTTACATCATGATCCATCAATGTACAGTAAATTACATCAAAATTTTGACATTAAGAAGGAGAAAAAGTTAAACTGGAAAAAGATAGGCGAAAAACAGAGTATACTTGGTCAAACTGAGCAAAATTTCCCCTATGCGTTGCGCTTGATTCTCTATGCGTAGCGCCTGTTTGGAGCCACTTTTGGAGGCCTTCACAGTGTCCAAATTCGCTCCAAGTGTGCTTGTTGGAAAGGTCTACCTATCTACTTTCCAAGCCAAGTAAAATTTTTCAATTTGGCCTTCATTTTCCACTCCAACATTCATTTCTCCCAACACTTCTTCCTGTGTGTCAAAATAGGGGCAGTAAGGTCATTTTTTGAGTGTTTTTGGCCTTTTTGAGGGCTCAAATCCTGTCAAAATTTCTTGGCCATTGGTAGGAAAGCATATTTTACCATGCCAAATCCAAAAATTTTGAGTTTTTTTCATTTGGAGGCTCCTATCAAAAGCGAGTGCCAGGTGGTGCGGCGCATAGGGAAGAAAACTCTGTTTTTTGTGCCAAAAATTCGAAAAATGCAAAAAGTGCCCCAAATTTTTCAAAATTTGGGCTGAGTCTTCTCCATCAAACATTGTGTTGGGCCAAGGAAGCCTCAGCCAATATCTGAAGTCCATCATGTTCCTTTCGCCTCCTTGATGCCCTCTTCAATTTTTCCTTTAAGCTCCTGATTCTCGCCTTGCAGACTTTGTTTCTTGCCATGTAATGATATGCCATATGTCTCAACAATGTCTTCTCCTTGTTGGCCTTCTCCAACAACCTCTCTAAGTGGATATTAACTCTTTCTAGCCATGATTCCCAATCATAATTGATCTCTTTCTTAAGCGATGTGAATTTCACCTTCCTCCTTTGGGCAGCTTGGCGGTTTTCCCGAATGTTTTGCAGCTCCATAATCGCCTGTTGATCCTCAAGCTGCTTATTTCTTTGCTCCAGGTACTTTATTATCCACTTAGCCCTTTCCAAGTTGAGGGACAAGGCATTGATGTCCACCTGTTGCTCTTGGATGACTTCTTTGAGATTTGTACTTTGCGGGCCCATATTAGTATCATCACCCTCAATGAGAATGAAATCAGTCTCCCGCTCACCTGAAGGCCCCTCATCCTGTAATGGCCTCTTTCCTTTGTCCTGAACCTGTTGTGCTGATGAAGGTAGCGAGACCCCTTCCACCCTAGGTGGAGATAATACTCGCTTTGCTGCCGCAAACAATTGTCTGGTGCCCCTCTGATAAGTGATGAACACCGACATACTAGCGGTCTATGTCTCATGACCCTAATGCTGATATGAAGGTTCACCTGTCTCATGCAAAGCCTCTGGAGGTCCCTGAGGAGCTATGAAAAACTCACGAGAAATGAAGTCCTCCCAAGTGATGCCCTGCAAACCAAGCTGATGGATGACCACAATTTTAATGAGAGCAAAATGATAAATATTGTTGAACTGCTGCTCAGGAGTCTTGTGTTGTACTAGAGTGGTCATCCTCTTGATATTTCGGCACATGAAGTAGGGGAGGTTCATCATCCTCACCCTGGTAAAATGCATCAGCAACCTGATATGATAGGCATATAAACGGGAAAACCGACCCTCACAGCTGAATTACTTGGAGCATAAGAATATTTCAGGTAACAAATAGGAAAAACTCTCCTGAGTTGTCTCAAATAACCAAGCTTGATGTATGGTTCATAACGTTGCCTGTTTATTCGTTGCCTTTTGTTCCATTGCTCTCAAATATTAGGAATATCAGTTGCTAGTGAAATAGATTCTGGTGTTAAAGTGAATGTTACACCAGCTAGAGTGGCTTGACCATCATGTAAATGAAGCACAAACAAGCAAGCCAACTCATGGTGAAATTGAATTCTAGCAACCATCTCACAAAATTCATAGCAGCACTGATGTTGGAAACAAGTGATGGCGAGAGGGCAAGCCTGTAGCTCAGCAAGAGTAGTGGGTTCCTCTCGTATATGTTTGCCACCTCTATGAGGCCTCCTGGGTGCATGTACCTCTGTAGGAGAGTGACTGTCTGTCTCCTCTTCATGATCATATGAAGGATCATATTCCATTTCTGCTAGTAAGTGAGTTTTCTTGATGAGGAATAGGAAAATTATGGTGTTTCTTGATTTTCTGCCACCAAGGAAAAAGTGATACGAGGGACTGTAGAGGGAGGGAAAAATGGGGGATTTTGGGACTGTTAAGATAGGGTTTATTTAGGGAAACAGGGGATTAGGGAGTGATAGGGGAGTTTTAGGGACATCACTTAGGGTTTAGGGACTTATATTTAGGTTTTGGGAAATGGGAATTGGGGATAGGGATAGATGAATTTTTAGGGATATGGGAGTTAAGGGATGAGTGAATAAGCGTAAGGGAATGAGTGAGGGAGTGGCAAAATGAAGAGGTGGAAGAATAAATTTGGCAGCAATATGATAAGTTCAAACCCTAGGCAACAATTTCTTGGGAAATGGCAAGAGGGTAGGGTTTGATTTTCTTATTAGACAACCACCATAAATTGAATGGAAAACTCCTTTATTAGTAGTGGTGAGAGCTTAACTTACTTGCACAATGGAAGTGTTGAGCGTTTTGGGCGATTTGAGGAAGTTTTGGAGTGAAACGGGTTTGGCAGCTCTATGCGTCTCGTCTCAAACCCAACGTGCCGCACTTGCTGAGTATGTTGCACCCGTTCAACTTTGCACTGAGAATCACGGCCCTATGCGATGCGCCTGCTGTGTGCGCCGCGCCACTCACCCAGTGCACCACGCCTCTGAATTCAAGCAGTTTCTCCCCAATTTCTCTTGCTTTGCTCAAACATGGCTTTGCTTTGCTCACACTTTGTCTTTGAATGCAAATGAGCCTTTCAATTGAGAAAAATAATTTAAACCCAAGAGCTTTTAATTTTTTGTTTCATAAAACCCACTTTTACAATGTTTGGAATATGACTTTATTTTTTAACTCTGTTTTTTGAACTTTTGACTTTATTTGAGCTTGTGATGAACTGAATGACTTGTGACTTGTTTGCTTTGCAGGGGATTGGAGCTATTGAGGCTAGGGAAAGTGACCAGGGTTGCAGGCGAAGTGATTTACATATGAAGGAAATGAAATTACATGAATTTATACAATAAAACCTAAAATACTCTTTTTTTCCTTGAAACATAGTTTTGAGGAAAAATACATCTCTGAGCACTTGATTATGAAATTTATTGATACTGGAACCTCCTCATGTGCCTGCTGACTGTTATTGGACATTTTGAAACCCTTTTTGATGAAACCCTAGACCTAATGAAAGCGAAACCCTAAACGAATGACTCTTGAAATTTTTAAAGACAAAAAGGTGACTGCATATGATTTTGATGAATAAAAAGGGGTCAGCAGGTAAATGACATGATGGAAAATGTACAACAAGCCACTACCGTCAGATGATCCATGCTCCTAATGGAATGCAGCTGACTAAGCAGGACACCTAACATGCAATGCAAGAAGAGAATTTGATCTCTGACGGAGGGATGAAGATACCGACACTAACAGGTTGGTAGGGAGGCTCCAAAACAGGCTAAGGAAAAATTTTGGAGGGTGGTTGTAGCTGCTACAAAACTTGGCGACACACTGGTAGAAATCCAGCTCTCTGAATGGACCTTGTTCGCGAGAAGCAAGTCTAACACCTCCGAAAGCATTGTTCATTTCTTAGCTCATCTTGGTTTTACACTAACTTGATTGTAAGATGTAGCATCTCTCAGACTCTTGGTTGATTGACAACATTCCAAGCCAAGGCAACACAGTTGTTTTGATAGGGGTTGAGGGGTATATAAGTGCACAATAAGTATAATCGTCAAAGTCTTAGTTTCATCTTTGGTGTTGCTCCACTACCAGCAGGCCTGGATAGTACCCTGGTGGAGTCACAGAGGAAAAGTATGGCTCTACTGCTAGTGAGCCTGGTCAATACCCCAGCATAGTTACTTGCATCACCTCCCTACGCAGGAAGCCTTTCTCTTCTTTCGCCTTATTCATTTTTCTTTTTTTGAATTCTTTTGAATTTTCAATTTTTTTATTTTTATTTTTGTGCATAACATTTATTCATTTCAGAGGCAGAAGAGTGATCCCAACTTATTGAGAGCAGAGGAGGTTGTTCCAGTAGAGAAGTAGTTTATTGCATCTCTGACATGCCTATTAAGTTTTCCCCCCTCACCTTACTCTACTTGACTGAGCTGACAAGGGTTAACCCAAAAACAATCGACTAGAGAAGGTGACACTAGTTACAGTGCAAGCATTGTGTTTACACCAAGGTTCACTTCGAAGAGTACGTATTTTCCTTCGACGTATCATGGAATAACAGTAACAAGTTCATCATACAGAGGCAAGATGACATATAACCAAGTAGTGATAGTTTTACAAACCCTCTTGTACTTTACCCATCTCATTTCATGAGTCACACATGGTTTCATGCAAACTAACCTATGAACGAAACAAGTGAACGAGCTAACAATCAACAAAGCAAAGAAAGATCAGAAGCGAAAATGAAAGAAATACAATTAAACAAACAAGAAAGCAAACAATCAAGCAAACAAAGCATGTAAGTAAACAAGCATGCAAGCAAAAAAATGAAAGCAAACACTAGTCCTACTCCTACACAAGCGGTGCATGGGCCTGATCACGTGAAGTGATACTTCCAATGCAGCCACCAACACATTAGTAGACACATGTGGGTGAAGGTTTGGTCAACGAGTAACCTAGTTGTGTAGACCAGCATATAAGAAATATATGACAGTGAAGACAGCCACACTTCGTGTTTCAAAGTGCCCACGAGACATAAGTGAGTGCATGTGCATGACAGACAGTCTGTGGACTTATCATGGTGTTGTGTGAAACTACGTGCAACTTTGAAGCAAAAGCACACTCTTGACTGAGACATGCAAGCAAACGAAAGAAACAAACATAACTTGCATCATGCAGGAGTGCTTTCAATGTAAGACTCCTCCAATGCACGAGAAATGGGATCGTGTAGTTCGAGTGGAGGAAGTGTGATTTGTGTGTGAGATGGATCTTCAATGCATACAGATGAGTGCTGAGGAGCCTTGGGTGATTGAATAGTTTCATGATCGGAAGTGAGACTAACCCCAAGAGAGCGAGGACCTGACATAACCATCAGCTCGAGCTGAAGTGCCTCGATAGTTTTGGGTGTCTCAACTTCATCATCAGGTAGATCATCATAAACTGGTGGCTTCAAAAGATCAATTGCGATAGATTCATGATCATGATCAAAAATGGATCAGGAATGCCACAATCAGAAAAATCAATGAATTCTTCAGCATCCTCATGATCAAATGAATCAAACAGAGGGGTAGATGAAAAGCGAACGAACTCATCCTCTGCGTTTTCAGAAAATACAAATGAAGGATCAAGCGGATCTTCAATGAATAACTTATCATCTCCATTGTCGAATGATGGACTAGCATCCGGTGAGTCCTGCGAGTGATCAATAATGGGTGCATCCATGGATGAAGACACACATGTGAAATCATGGATGGTAGGTTCATCAAAGAAGCTAGGAAAGAATGGAGGGGACTCGGATGGAAGGGAGTCATCCTTCGTTGAGTGTTGATGTTCAAGCTATCACTCATACTCTTCGTGAATGACAATGGATGTGATCCAAATTTAAATAGGAACACAACAAATTACAGAGATAACCATAAACACAATGATGTAGTGGAAATAATACTTCATTTCATTAATGTAAAATACTGAAATATGTTTATAAACAGAAAGGGAAATAAACCATCTAGAGCGATGGTAGCTTATCTCTGAGAAGAGATGTGGCGACTACATGCCTCTGAATTGTGTTACAATGAGGCTCGAAGGCCTATTTATTGTTGAGAAACAATGGAAAACCCTAAACATCCAAACACCTAACCCTAGGAGATGAAGCGCCAAACTGTGGGCCTCGTTTGGGTAAATTGGTACATCAACCTCCCAAGGTCGTAACTTTGGCATATGATCTTTGTTTGATGCACACAATAGCTTGTTAGAAATATCTATTTGAGGACTATAGATTTGGGAAGAGAAACATGGGTCAGTTTCTCCTTATTTCCCAAAAAATGTCGTTTAGGGCCTCAAAACGGCTCCGGAAGTTCAAAACGGCTCCGGAAGTTCAAGACCCAAAAAACCACTAAAAATAGTAAGTTATGCTATGATTAAGGAAACTGAAAAACTGAAAGAGACAGTTGTGGGGGTCCAAGTGGGATAGGTTGGCAGCCACCAACATCCACCTGGATCATTCCTCCCCCCTTATGAAGCAATGGTCCCCATTGCATTGAGTTCCTCCATCTGCTGAACTTAGTCCCTATTGAGTTGTTCTGTAATCTCTTATGTGTCCAGTAATGGTGGGAAGCATGGTCGACGATGGTCCACATTGAAAACTTGGTGCAAGCAAAGGAATGGGGGAATGTTATGCTCCAAATCATTGCTTCCCATAACCTTGATAATGCTTTAAGGACCATGTTGGAGTGGTATGAGCTTCTGATGGGGTCTTGTGAGGTGTTCTTTCTGCAGATGTAACCAAACTTTGTCGCCCACTTGAAACTTGTGTGGTACCCTTGTGGGTGAGGAGAAGTTGTTCCTGTGTTTTGTCATGACCGTCTCCCTTTGTTGCTGCTGCTGAGTGGAGGAATCCTTCGTGAAGGCAATGGATGTGGCAACGATCTTCCCCTTACTTTGGGAGCAAACCAGACATAAAATGAATTTCCTAGTGTGGGAGATGAGCTTGCTACCTTTCTTAACAATGATCAAAGAGGTGGCGGTAGGTGGAGCTACCTTCGGTATCCTGTATAATGAATTACACAAAGAAATAATGATAGCACGAGGCCCTGACTCATACACAGCATATTGCCTCCACAAGTATGGTTTGCCTAATAATACATCACAAAAATCTAGAGGTGTAACATCACATAATACCTCGTCGGTGAAGGGTTTGATTCTATAAGGAAGGCAGCACTGTTGGCAAACTCGGAGATCTCATCCTTCATGAAGCCACCCGATACTGTACAGTTGTAGGTGTGGTGTAGTCAGTAGGCCCAACTACTTCACGACCTCTACTGAAATAAGGTTCTTTTGGCTGCCACTATCAACAATGAATTGCAGCAGCAAACCCTTCACCCACATCTGTGAGTGGAAAAGACGCTCCCCCCACTCTGGATCTTTGGGCTTATTCTTCTGGATCTTGGCGGTGGCAACAGTGGCGTTGGGCTCCACATCAATGATCTGCTTCCCTTTACCATTCCCCTTGTCGGGTTCTGACTCAGGGTTGGAACATGCATCTGATTCGAAAGCCTTCAACTCGGCCACCAGTGACTGCTTGGTCCAACACTCACTTGTGTTATGAGCGGGACTCTTGTGGAACTCACACCACTTTCCTATGTCCTTCTTTGACTCTATTGTGTTGTTCTTTTCTTGCAGCTTCGACGGGTTCTCTTGGGTCACCCTGCCTTGGCTTTGTCCCTTGGTCTTCAGATTTGCAAATCCAAAGTCTCACTTCTTTTGTTTCAACTTATGCTCGATTTTGACAGTGTATCGGTATGTCGTGCTAAGCGAGGAGATGTTCAGGAACTCCATCTCTTCCTAGATGTACCTATGTAGGTAAACACAGTATTTGAGTACCAAATGTCACTCAAAATCCTTGATACCCAACTGTGTGCGAAGGGTATGAAAAATGTTTGTGAACTCTGGCACATCTTGGTCCCTTCCCTCTCACAGCGTGGTCCACCTTATGTATTTGTCCTCATAGCTTTTGACAGGGTAGTACTGCTCCTTGGCGGCATCTCGGAATGAATTACAAGTGGGTGTGGCTGAAAATAGTGAGCCTGTACTTTCATCCTTCTGATCGCAGTAGGTTTCCCACCAGTCATTGGCGTGGGGGACTGCTTTGAGAAGAGCAAAAACAATCTTTTGCCG